>BMAC01000242.1:719446-732281 GCA_014905375.1 Phtheirospermum japonicum
AAAATTTTAAATTTGCACAAATTTCAACTATAATTCACACTCAACCATCCCCCCCTAAAAATGTGGCAAACTCCTGATTGCCATAAATATAAAGAAAAAAAAATCAAGGAGATAAGAAAACATCCCTGAAAAAACGATAGTTGAGTCTTTCCAAAATGTTTGTGCAATAATCCTTCGTCTTGAACTCGTGATTGGAATTGTCTTGAAGAAAAACCTAAAAAGACAAAACAACCGAACAAAAACAAACTAACCAGAAAAAATATAAGGAAAAGGAAAATAAATACTTGGGTTGCCTCCCAAGAAGCGCTTGTTTAACGTCGAAAGCTCGACGCCTTATACGAACGTTGCTATCATGGATCTAAGAAAATGTGACGATCGTGCCATGCCTTAGTGTTCTCCAACAGTAAGCATAGGCAATGTATTCCTCCAAGGCGCGCATGGTAAGCAATTCGTAAAAAAAAAAATATTAACTCGCTTCAGGGGTCGAAAAACGAATAATCTATCACCATAAACACATCAACAATCAATTCGGGCACATGGTGATCCGCAACCTTTGGATAAACGAGGAAATCTGTCGAACACAAGAATCTATCATCCTCCACTCCAAGTCCCTTTACTTTATCATCCACCATCTCCATCTCTAAATTGTTGAAAGCTTTGGGTGGCTCAAAAATAGACTCGGCCTTCGCATCTTTCTTGATTAATTCGTCCACCACTTCAAAATTAAAATCCATTAACGGCTCGGTTGGGATAACAAGAGGTTCAATAAATTCCTTCTCGAACACCTCATCAAAATTGACATCGTCCACAACAATGTCGTTCAAATTCATCCCCAAAATTGCTGCTGCACGGTTTAAAAATTTGTCGTTGTCCTCGACCTCTAAATCATCCGACACAAGAAGAGTAAATTTATCTTCTAAAATCGGCTTATCCTTGGCATTATCCTCAAATAAATCGAGTAAACTTGAGTCCACAACGTCCACTGGAAACTCCAACGATACGACGTGAGGCTCAACAATCACATCCTCCAGTGGCTCCTCGGTAAATATTTCTTGGCATTCAGTTGAATTATTTCTTAAAGTTGAATGAAGAGCATCTTTCACATGCATTCAGAATTATTTTACATGTGTGTGTGTGCCTCCAGCAAGTATACGCGATTGATGTGTTAAGTGGATGCAGTTTACTTATTAGATAGTTTTAAATTGATATTAACATAGTTTAATTGTAACTTTATAAAAATGTTAGTTGTCTGGCCATTTTGATGACATTATGGAATAATTTATGAATGAATCATTTCTTCATTTCTATTAATATTTTCCAGTTTCTAATTTTTACAATGTTAAGTACATGTTTGCCTATTAAAATGTTGTTTAAATGCTTTTTGTATGAGTGCTTTTTATTGTTTCCAAACTATTGTTCACTAAGCTTATTATTTGTTTACTGCTTGTAAACAAGCAGTTATGTGTGTGTGTTAGTGTGTTATATCAAAAAAGAAGGTTTTTTGGAAACATTGATAAACTTTTTGTTATGGAAAAACAGCCAAATATGTGCTTGAATTTATTTATTTATTTATTTTATTTTATTCGAATTAATGAGATATCATTCCCTTAGATAGGGATTTTATTTTATTATTAATATTTTTTTCCATTTACATGATTTTTCTGAGGGACCCCAATGGAAAACGTGTCTACTGTTTTGGGTCATAGTAAAAGGTATAATGTCGACTCAATCTCAATTAGAGTACTCATGAATAAGTTCTCACCTARGGCTTATAATTACCAGGAGACCTYTTTGATGAAAYAGGTTTTACGTTTATGGAAAWAAATTAAAAGATGATATCAGTYTTTTCTGAGATGTAGTTTGAAATAAATTACTGCATTGTTGTTTGCATTGTTGCTCATGTTTCACTAAGCACCATTTATTGTGTAATGTTGTGGTTAATGCAGAATGTGTGACTCTGTTTGCTGAGGGACTCTGCTTGAAATAAATATCAGTAATGTTGTGGATATAGTAGAATGGCTCTGGAGAATGAGCTGAGGATTTGGACAACTTTTTGTAAATGTTATTGGATGAAATTTCATATTATATAAACATTTTACTGGARGGTAGGTATTCATCCAAAAGCTGCKTTTAGTGCAGGTATATTTTACATTGGGTCATGTTACTGTCAATCTTTCTTAAGAGTCTTTTTACTGTCATGTTTGCCTTGGGTTGGCTCAAGTTCTTGAACTCTTTAGATTATATTATAATCWTTTCTATTGATTATATTCACTTTTTGTAAAACAAAATACGTACTACGAGTAATTGAACTCAGATAATTTAGTTAGAAGTGAAGCTGCATTATTTAGGTTTTGTTTTCGATCATGCAAAGATATTCAAGTTCTACAATCTCAATATGTTATAACTTAGATCTGTGAAGAGTAAATGCATGTGTGGAAATAGCACCTGAAAGGTACTGTAGCGCATGAGTCGGAAAGCTATGGTTGAGAGGTCTTTAGGTTTTTGTGTCAAATGTTGACCTCATACTTGACACTAACTTGTCATCCCAATAGAATAAAACAAATAAAATTTCAGAAGAACAGAGAGTAAACAATTGGAAAAAGGAAATTACATATTTCCAAATAAGCCCTTCATGCATACTATGCATCACTTGTTTATTGCATGAGGTTTTCTCATCCTTATCCAGTTAAATTCTCGCGAATCTGGTTTTATAAGTGGGTAAGATACGACGTAAATATTGTTGGTCTTTGTGTGCCGCATTAGAGTAGATCCATATATGTGCACTTTAACTTGGTGCAGTTTTTTCTTCATGGTTCCCTTTCCGTAGTATATTAAGGGGGTAAAGATATTGGAGAAAAATATTCTAGAGAAACAAATATTCTCAGATATATTTGGTGAAGAAGTTTTGATAGTGTTTTTAATAGGTTTCATGCTTTACAAGAGAAGAAAATAAAGAAAACAGAAAACGGAGGAAGACAAATGAAAGAAGAGAAAGCCGTCATCATCTATGCAGAATATACTCCCTCCGCTTTAGAAGTTAAATTCTGATTTAATTTAATTGTTTATGATTTGTCTATCATATCAGTATGAAGTTAGTCAATGTGAAAATGTAATTTACACACTGAGTATATGAGTTGTTTATAACCTGTATACTAAAGTGGTAGGACCTTTTTTCTTGCTGTTTTATTGTTGTTTGTACAAACTTATAAATTCATAGTCTGAGGTTTAATTGGTTATGGTTAGAAGTTTGAACAATATTAACATCCATTTTGCACATTCAGTAGTTTATTATTATGAATGTTGTACCAATCACTTTATTTATGATTTGTCTATCATGTTAGTATGAGGTTTCAGCAAATATAAACATGTAGTTTACACACCGAGTTTACGATTTGTTTATAACTTTTACAATAAAGTGGTTGGACCTTTTTTTTTGGCTATTTTTTGTTGTGTGTACAACCTTATAAATTCATAGTCTGGGATTTTAATTGGTTATGATCTGAATTTCTGAACAATAATTATCATCCAGTTTGCACATTGAGTATACGGGTTGTTTGACACTTGTACAAATCCAAAAAATATAGCTATTAGTTGTTTGCGAACTCTGTGTACATCACATGATAGCAGGTTCCCCCCACGGGTCATAATAATGTCATAACCTGTATGTTTATACGGTGTTTCTATGCAACCTTATATTGAACTCTACCCAATGTATCATTTCGACTAGTTTTTTATTTTTGCAATTTTAAATATATTTTTATGTATAATTATATTGTTTTATACCAAAGAACATATGATCATCTAATTTTTGTTAAAGGTTTGGGACTGTTTAAAGATTTTTAGTTGTGTTGAAATATACCAACGGGTTCATGGCTTGGTATTATCAGAAATCGATTCAATTGTAAGTTTCAATGTGTTTCAAGTTTGGAAAAGTAAAGGAAAAATGAAAATAAAGCGAATAAACTAACTAAACTAAACTAGGAATTGAAATTGAAAGTGGATCGGATGCATCGGTCGTATGCCTTAATTGAAAATGCAAGCAAGTAATGAAAATAAGCAAGAAAATGCAATGTTTCACCGAGTACAAGCATGCATGCACAAGGTACAACTATGCATAAAATCCTAAATAATGCAAATAAGAAAAAATTGAAAGAATGGATCTAAAGAGCAAGAAAAGTTGACATGAAAGTTTAAAACTTTAAGGAAAATAACAAGCATCAAAGTGTAGATCTAGGATTTAAGCATGAGACAAGGCATAAAAATAAGATTTAAAATAAAGCATATGAAAAACTCAAAATCAAGACAATCCAAGACCCGATCTATGATCTAGACGTGTCACTCATCTAGATTCCATAGCCAATTCTTAAGATCTAACATGAATTCAAGGGGCTAAGACAAAAAGCATAAAATGAAGAAAAATGCATGAAACATATGAAATTAACTGAAATTAAACCAATCAAGGACTTGATCTATGATTTAGGTGTGTCACTCAACTAGATTTCATAGCCAATTAACAAGATTAACAAAAATTCTAATAGCTAAGGCAAAAAGCATAAAATAAATGAAGAACAATGCATGAAATTAAAAGAAAGCTTACTAAAATTAAATGGAGAATCCAAAAACTTGATTGAAATTGCAAGGAAATAATAATCCAAGGGAGTACTTGAATCCTTCTTGAGCTTACAAACCCAAGGCAAAGCTTTAAATTAAATCTAGAGAGAGAAAATAATCCCAAACCCAAGCTTGGGTTGGGAGGAGGTGTTTTTACAAAATYAGAGTGATGTTCTATTTATACAAGGTAATTAGGGGTAAATTGGTCAATTATGCCATATGAGCTTGGATTTCCATGTTTCGACCAAGTTGACCCAAAATGGTCATTCTAGACCATTTGGGTCGAGTTGGGATCGATTGGCTCGGCAAATTTGCAAGGTGGCTCGACATGGGCCGAGATGGCTCGGCGCTGGGCGAGCTGGCTCGGTCGTCCTCGGCAGCTGTCGACAGGAGCTTGCGGGCATGGCCCAGCATTCTGGGCAGGCGCTGTCGACAGGCGTGCGCAGTTGCGCGCAGGACTCGGTAGGCATGCGCGCTGTGTCTCGGCAAGAGCTCGGCAGGCGTGGGCAGACACTGGGTAACCCAATGTCATATCACGTACCCAGTGTCAGCCATGATATTTCAAATCGAGCCCCGATTCTACTAAAACTCCAATCGTAAGCCCATACTCGACCATATCTAGACTAGAATACTTCAAAATACCTAATTTAAACATAAAATTAATTAATTATGATTAAAATAACCATATTAAGTAGAAAATCAAAAAGAAACATGAAAAACAACAAAGTAAGAAAACAAATGAAAAACCTAATAAAACTCGACTCAACAACTACTAAAATCAACATAAAGTCCTAATTAAAAACACGAGAAAAAACACAACAATTACATGCAAAACAACTACCCCACACTTATCGGTTTGTTCGTCCTCGAACAACGAAAAGAATCGAGAGTGTACACGCAATGAACATTATTTGAAACGAGAACCCTTGTGCTTATCCTTATTTATATGATGGAAATATCAACATAGACTCACTATCGTCAAGCATTGCTCGTATTCCTCTTTCTCAAATGCAAGCCAAATTGATGACTTCCTCACAAATGGAAATTTTGAAGGTGTTCGCTCAATTCGCTCAAGTGTTTAGTATATAGGACGTGTTTGCGCTCAAATCGGACAATGTATGCACTCGTAAAGATTTCACAAATCGGACGCTCAAAACTGCTCATAGTACATGACCAAGTAAGAGTCGAAAGAGGTCTTTATTATGGGTTGTAATGTTGGCTCTTTGGTAAGGTACGGAATATATGGATATAATGGCTAACACACGATCAAACATGATCAATAATTTCTAAATCCCGAAGCTTATAATCGCTTCACCTTTCCCAATTCACCAAACTCTCATTCGAAACCCTTTTGTTCACCCACATTCCCGACTTTTATTTCACAACACTTAGAAGCTTTTTGAATTTGCTTCTTTTTAATAAACTTAGCCTTTAAATTAGGCTTTACACATGAACGCACGTTTTATCACTTTTCGTGATTTGTGTTGGAGTTTTATTCTCTCTTTTTTTTTTCTTTTTCTTTTTTTTCTTTTTTTTTGTATAAGCAACTCAAAACCCGAAACCCGCAATCGATTTCCCTCACATTTCTCGTCAACTAACAATAAACCCTCTCACCTCACAATTTATGAAGATATAAGAGCTAAAATCGAGCTCGGTTAACAAGAAACGGGACATAGACTCAAGGGGGCTCGTTTGGGACTTTTAAAGTAGCTTAGATATATGGATATGGCCGGAACAAGGGTGATATATGTGCCTCGAGGTCATTTTCGAATTCAATCATGTACGAGCAAAGTCAAACCTCCTCAATGTAATTTCCGTAAAAATGCAAGCAAGCCGATAAATCACACAAGGCTACTCACTAGTTTGCACCGAATTTGGGAGCAAAATCAAAAGAACTTTTAGAGCTTTGCAATCTTTTCACGAGAAGATGTTGATTATATATATATATATATATATATATATATATATATATATATATATATATATATATATATATATATATATATATATATATATATAATATATATACGGTTTTTGGACGAAGCACAAAAATTCAACCCCTCACACAAGAGGTCCATAAACATGTAAAAACCCGACAAGTAAACTATTCAAACTTCCAAGCACGTGGAGTTGTTCAACAATGTAATAAACACACAAAAGACACAAAAATGACTCAACAACGACTCAACCATATAATAGCGCAAATAGTAAGCGTCACTTCGCCAAGGCTCGAGTTAAGAACAACAAAACATGCTTGATAAAAACCCGGACCCTAACCACCTACCCACCCCACACTTAAACCATGCATTACCCGCATTTTAATGAAAACCAAGTAAAAGGAGGGGGAATAGAAACTTCCTTAACCGAGTGAGTTTTGGTCGAGCTCGGTGGGGTCCACCTAGGCATCTAAGCAATCTAAGCAAAATTCGAGCATGGCTAGTATCTCCCGGCATCATGAACGCTACTCACTTATCAAATCGCCCAAGGTTGAAGTCGAAAAACCAAACCTAAAAAAGAAAATCACACGAAATCAAAAACACAAGGAAATATGTACACGAATCTCAACAATTTTTTTTTTTTTGTTTTTGTTTTTCAATTTTTCAAATTTTTTTTGGATTTTTATAAAATAAGAAATAAAAGAGAAGAACTTGGGTTGCCTCCCAAGAGCTTGTTTTACGTCATTAGCTTGACGTACTCCCTTTTGATCAAGGCGGAAAGATCACGGGAGGGTCCACCAACACAATCTCCTCCTTGTCGGGAGGATCCACTCTTTGGAACGTCCTTGGCGCATTGCATAGCTCATATAGGATCCGCCAAAAAGAAAACGTTTCAAATGGGTAATTGAAGCTCGTCTCGGCTAGGTCCTCGGGTGGGATGGTAATTTTAAAGTGACCCGAAGACTCATCAAAGAAACGATAGGAGTAATGGCCGGCTAGATTCTTCAACCTTTGATCGACAAACGAGGGAGGGAAATGATCTCTCTTGGTAGCCGCCTTAAACTTCTTAGAATCGATCAACATCCTCCACCTCGTCGTAGCCCTCATGGCCAATAATTCTCCGTCTCCATCCTCAAGAACTAACGAGCCGCTCGTCTTGGGCACCATGTGAATGGGATTCACCCACTCACTCCCGGCGAGTACGAACATCAAGCCCTCCAACAACAACCTCCACATCCCGACTCTCATCATATCATCAAGAATCAAAATCGAATGGCTAACTCTCTCGACCACTCCCGGTTTCCAATGAATAGCATGCTTAAGGATTTTAAACCCTTCAACCATCCTCTTCTCCCCTTCTTCCCGGTGCGAGTTTGCAAGGATAATAATCAACTTGCTCTCCTCATCCTCCTCAAGATAATCATCTTTTTCTCCAAGCTTATCATCAATAACCCCCACCTCCCCCTCTGAAAAGTCGTCGTTGCCCTCAACGACACATCAAGAATCATCTACACCCAAATCGGGGTCACATAGAGGCACAACGGACTCATCATGTAGAACAAGGGGCTCATCTTCACAACATTCCTCAATATCGAAGTCCATGCCAACCTCCTCCTCAAGGCACCTCTCCACCATATAAACACGTTCGATCGTGACCTTGATGAAATCCATATATACCCATTCGTCGCAAGACTCTTTTGAAGTGAAGGGTAGAGGGTCAAGAGAGGTAAAATATCCGAAAATGAATCCACGTCCTCTTCCGATGGCGAGACAACCGTATTAGCAACCACCCCATGATTAGAGTAGATTTGTCCTTGTTTTTATTAGTATTTTAGTACGTTTTTCTATTTGTTTTTGGTATAAGTTGGACGATTTAAGCATAATTCCGTATTTTTATAGTTCTGACTTATTTTATCGTATTTTAATCATAATTGATACAAATAGGTGATATTTCGTTGTTTTCACCTTACAGCTAAGTAACCGGAAGAGTTCAGCGCGTAATAGACGAGGTTCGATGTTCAAGAATATGAGAACGAGCTTTCCGGCGAAACGAGTAGAAAAAGATAGAGAGAGACAAAGGCAGACACGCAGTCGCGTCGACTGTCGACGCTCCGTCGATGCGAACCATGATCCGCGTCAGTCGACGCAGCGTCGACGCACTGTCGACGCAACTTGCTGAAGCGTCGATGTCGACGCACCGATGTCGATGCAACGTCGATGCAACTTGCTGAAGCGTCGATGTCGACACACCCAGTCGATGCGCACGCCCAGGCAGCACCGACGCCGAGCACCACCGCGCGTCATTCGACGCTAGTCGATGCACCGTCGACCCGACGGCCCAGAATTCGGATTTTAGGGTTTCTTGTGCGCCAAGACTTGCAATTTCTATATAAACCCTCCTTACTTCGGATTTTTAGGAGAACACACGACCACCTAGGGTATTTTATCTTATAATAACAATAATTCCACATCTCATAACAAGATTTGAAGACGGAGATCAAGGATCGAAGAACAACGCTTCCAAAACATCGAATTTGTGTTCGGGATTCATTCGTCGCCCAAGATCGACGTGCAACTCCGGAATAGCTGGAGCTTCTCATTGATTTTAGTAGTTACAATAAGTTTTCTAAACTCTTAGTTAATCTAGTAGTTAATTTCTAGTTTAATTGTTAGTTTAATTCTTAGTTAATCTCTTAGTTAATTCTAGTTTAATTAGTTTAATCGTTTTATGCTTGGATATTGGATATTGGTTAATTTAGTTTATTTATGCGAGTTGATTTATGCTTAATTATTCGTTCTTGGATTCGTATGATGTGATTGTTTGATGGTAGTTATTATATTTATGCTTTAGATTCGTTGCTTTAAATTTTTAGTTCTTAAGTTCAAGTAGTTTAAATTATTGCTCGTAGTTGATAATCTAGTTAGAGTAATTAGTTTAATTAGTTTTAGTTTAATTATTACTTTAGTTCATAATGATCAATTCAACATCTTTTAAAACCCCAATTGTACATGTATTTTATTTTAGTTCGTAAATTGAGAAAAATATCCGAAAGACTGAACAGTTGTTTCCTCGAGAGATACGACTCGAGTCAAACTCATCACCCTACAATTACCTCGTACTCTTGCGAGCAAACTAACATGATTTTAAATTAATTTATTAAAAAGGGGTGCACAAAAGTTTGAGTCACCCCACACTTATCGACGATAGTATCGGGCGAGTCCGACACTATGGGGAAAGATTGCAAGAGGTTCGGATTGGAAAGTGGGGTAGGATCATTCACCGAGACAAGTGGGCTGACGTGAGGAGTAACAAGAGGATCGTAAGTCGGTGGTGGGGCAAAAGATGGCGTAGTATAAGTGAGTCACGCTTGATGTCCACGACCTCCATACATATCAACGGAATCGAACGAGGAAATTAAGGGGCAATAGTCGAGATGATGATCAATCATTCCACACCATCCACATCCCGAAAAAGTTCGGCTAACATCTCGCATAGTATGGATGGGGGGGCCACTTTTCACATTGGAGCTCGGACCGCCAAACGACTCATAATCCTCGAGATCTTTAGCGGTTAAAGGGGGAATTAGGGGAACACCAAATGAGAAGGGAATCGGAGTTTGCATATTCGGATAAGGATTTGAAGCACCATACCCTCCGGGAGAACCATTCATACCCACGACCCCAGCAAACCCAACATGGTTTGCACCATGCCCTCCCATGTTGGGTTGCCCATAACCATAACCACCATTGGCAACATGGTTTGCACCATGCCCTCCCACGTTGCCAAGGCCATTATACAATATCTCATTCCCAACATGGTTTGCACCATGCCCTCCCATGTTGGGAATGTATCCACCATAGCTATAAGAACCTTGCATACTTAAAAAAAATGTCAAATAACAAAGAAAGCTAAAAACACAATGAAACTACAACCAAATTGAAAGCCTTAACCAAGTCGAGTCGCAACGGCGCCATTTTGTTTAAAGAGTTTTAGTGGTGTTGAAATATACCAACGGGTTCATGTCTTGGTATTATAGGAAATCGATGCAATTATAAGTTTCAATGTGTTTCAAGCTTGGAAAAGTAAAGGAAAAATGAAAATAAAGCGAACAAACTAACTAAACTAAACTAGGAATTGAAATTGCAAGTGGGTCGGATGCCTCGGTCGTATGCCTTAATTGAGAATGCAAGCAAGTAATGAAAATAAGCAAGAAAATGCAATGTTTCACCAAGTACAAGCATGCATGCACAAGGTACAACTATGCATAAAATCCTAAATAATGAAAATAAGAAAAAATTGAAAGCATGGATGTAAAGAGCAAGAAAAGTTGACATGAAAGTTTAAAACTTTAAGGAAAATAACAAGCATCAAAGTGTAGATCTAGGATTTAAGCATGAGACAAGGCATAAAAATAAGATTTAAAATAAAGCATATGAAAAACTCAAAATCAAGACGATCCAAGATCCGATCTATGATCTAGACGTGTCACTCATCTAGATTCCATAGTCAATTCTTAAGATCTAACATGAATTCAAGGTGCTAGGATAAAAAGCATAAAATGAAGAAGAATGCATGAAACATATGAAATTAATTGAAATTAAACCAATCAAGGACTTGATCTATGATCTAGGTGTGTCACTCAATTAGATTTCATAGCCAATTCACAAGATTAAATAAAAATTCTAATAGCTAAGGCAAAAAGCATAAAATAAATGAAGAACAAGGCATGAAATTAAAAGAAAGCTTACTAAAATTAAATGGAGAATCCAAAAGCTTGATTGAAATTGCAAGGAAATAATAATCCAAGGGAGTACTTGAATCCTTCTTGAGCTTACAAACCCAAGGCAAAGCTTTAAATTAAATCTAGAGAGAGAAAATAATCCCAAACCCAAGCTTGGGTTGGGAGGAGGTGTTTTTACAAAATAAGAGTGATGTTCTATTTATACAAGGTAATTAGGGGTAAATTGGTCAATTATGCCATATGAGCTTGGATTTCCATGTTTCGACCAAGTTGACCCAAAATGGTCATTCTAGACCATTTGGGTCGAGTTGGGATCGATTGGCTCGGCAAATTTGCAAGGTGGCTCGACATGGGCCGAGATGGCTCGGCGCTGGGCGAGCTGGCTCGGTCGTCCTCGGCAGCTGTCGACAGGAGCTTGCGGGCATGGCCCAGCATTCTGGGCAGGCGCTGTCGACAGGCGTGCGCAGTTGCGCGCAGGACTCGGTAGGCATGCGCGCTGTGTCTCGGCAAGAGCTCGGCAGGCGTGGGCAGACACTGGGTAACCCAATGTCATATCACGTACCCAGTGTCAGCCATGATATTTCAAATCGAGCCCCGATTCTACTAAAACTCCAATCGTAAGCCCATACTCGACCATATCTAGACTAGAATACTTCAAAATACCTAATTTAAACATAAAATTAATTAATTATGATTAAAATAACCATATTAAGTAGAAAATCAAAAAGAAACATGAAAAACAACAAAGTAAGAAAACAAATGAAAAACCTAATAAAACTCGACTCAACAACTACTAAAATCAACATAAAGTCCTAATTAAAAACACGAGAAAAAACACAACAATTACATGCAAAACAACTACCCCACACTTATCGGTTTGTTCGTCCTCGAACAACGAAAAGAATCGAGAGTGTACACGCAATGAACATTATTTGAAACGAGAACCCTTGTGCTTATCCTTATTTATATGATGGAAATATCAACATAGACTCACTATCGTCAAGCATTGCTCGTATTCCTCTTTCTCAAATGCAAGCCAAATTGATGACTTCCTCACAAATGGAAATTTTGAAGGTGTTCGCTCAATTCGCTCAAGTGTTTAGTATATAGGACGTGTTTGCGCTCAAATCGGACAATGTATGCACTCGTAAAGATTTCACAAATCGGACGCTCAAAACTGCTCATAGTACATGACCAAGTAAGAGTCGAAAGAGGTCTTTATTATGGGTTGTAATGTTGGCTCTTTGGTAAGGTACGGAATATATGGATATAATGGCTAACACACGATCAAACATGATCAATAATTTCTAAATCCCGAAGCTTATAATCGCTTCACCTTTCCCAATTCACCAAACTCTCATTCGAAACCCTTTTGTTCACCCACATTCCCGACTTTTATTTCACAACACTTAGAAGCTTTTTGAATTTGCTTCTTTTTAATAAACTTAGCCTTTAAATTAGGCTTTACACATGAACGCACGTTTTATCACTTTTCGTGATTTGTGTTGGAGTTTTATTCTCTCTTTTTTTTTTCTTTTTCTTTTT
>BMAC01000242.1:732306-801250 GCA_014905375.1 Phtheirospermum japonicum
CATAAAATTAATTAATTATGATTAAAATAACCATATTAAGTAGAAATCAAGAAGAAACACGAAAAACAACAAAGTAAGAAAACAAATGGAAAAACCTAATAAAACTCGACTCAACAACTACTAAAATCAACATAAAATCCTAATTAAAAACACGGGGAAAAATAGAACAATTACATGCAAAACAGGGACCTACTCCTAGTGGGTATCCCTTTCGTCGGCGGCAAGGTAGATAGCTTCAACACTGAAGCTACTATAATAGAGATCAGACAAGTGCTAACACCGGCGCAGTGCGAACTGTTCAAGTAATCTTGCTTTTGAAAGTTCATCGAACTCCATAATTTTAAAGTGCAATTCCAGATAGTGCATAATTTATTATTCAGGGAGGTGGCCAGAAGAGGAACAACGAGCTGTGGGTTGATTGAACGGTAAAATTATGCGGTTTTGGTTAGAGGAGTTTGTCGTGATAACCGGGGTTGAAGTGCAATGGGTCTTGCAACAAGTCCGGGAATGAACACGTTTCTGGTGGTACTTACGGCAAGTATTTTGCTCGTTTTGACTCACTTACCAGACAAGTCATCCATCACAGGACTCATCATAGGAAGTTTTAATTACCGTTTATTTTTTGTGTGTATGTCATGTTTCTTGAATCAAGATAGGTCGAATGTTCTTTTACCTCACAATTACATTTACAGTTTACAGACTTTTGTTTATTTTGTGTTTTTAATTTAAACATCCTATAAATATTGTACTAAGTACCAATTTAAACACTGTAATAAGTTAATGTTCTATTAACAAAAAAATAATGTTTTCATAATATACAAGCTTGACAATAATAAAAACAACAAAAAAAAGGTCCCTTACTAATATAAAAAGTGAGCGAAAAGCTAAAAACTTTTATAAAATAATAAATAAAAAATTAATATATTTTTACTCTCAATATTTTTTTACTATTGTGAGTTGTTTATTAGAAATAATTTATTTACTACAATTTGAAACACAAGAATGATAAATAAAAAATTAATATATTTATAATTTAAAATATAAACAAAATGATAAATAAAAAATTAATATATTTTTACTCTCAATATTTTTTTACTATTGTGAGTTGTATATTAGAAATAGTTTATTTACTACAATTTGAAACACAAGAGTGATAAATAAAAAATTTATATATTTATAATTTAAAATATAAAAAAAATAAAAAATAAAAAATTAATATATTTTTACTCTCAATATTTTTTTACTATTGTGAGTTGTTTATATAAATAATTTAATTACTACAATTTGAAACACAAATATTAATATAAAATAAAAAATAACTACTATTTCATAGTATATGGAAACACAAGTATTTTAAACGTAATTAGTCATAATTACGTTTAATTTAGGAAAATAATCTTAGTCTTATTTTTGATTAGTTTGTTACATATTTAAGGATACATGAATATTAAAATCATGTAAAACTGGAATTGGTTTACATATGGTTAGACATATATGTCATTATTTAACCAGGATAATAAAAATGGAATTAAGATTTGTAAACCTTGCATCCATGTCATTTTCCCACATAATTATCAATGTGAGATATCATCCATAAAATATTAAATTGGTTTAGGGGGAATGGAATAGCAAAGCGGCGAAATTAATTTTCCGGCGATATCGACACAACAATTGAATATGGAAGCAACCACTGCAAATCATCTTTAACTACATCGCGGTTTTGTTGCTTTTGGATATGTCCTTCATACCACATACCCGGCGGCCTTCGCCGACGACGCTCTATCCTCTTCGCCAGACGGTAATTTTCTATCATATCACTCGATTAGGTTTCATTTTGTCAATTACACGAAATAATTACCTCTCAACTCATGGTTTTACATGTATCAAGTCTAGGTTTCTATAAATGTAGGGTATTCACTTCTTGATGTTCATGTGTAAAGGATTGGTTGTCCATCACCTTCATGATGAAGGACTTGGGTGAAACCTGCTATATTCTTGGAATTAGAATCTACCGGGATAGACCTAATAGAACATTGGGGCTATCACAGTCCATGTACATAGATAAAGTGCTAAGACGATTCTCTATGGAAAATTCAAACAGAGGATATATTCCAATGGGTCATGGTGTCAATTTATCAAAGAAGGATGGTCCTTCTACTGATAAGGAACTTGAGCGCATGAAAAGGATCTCATACGCTTCAGCAATAAGATCAATCATGTATGCCATGATTTGCACAAGGCCAGATGTGGCCTATGCACTTAGCATGACTTACATTATTCAACAGAATTCTGGGGAAGAACACTGGAAAGCAGTCAAGAGTATTCTTAAGTATCTTAGAAGAACTAAAGAGTATTTCTTAGTTTATGGTGGACAAAATGAACTGGTAGTTACTGGGTACACTGATGCCAGTTTCCAAACATACCATGATGACTACAGGTCACAATTTGGGTATGTCTTCATTTTTAATGATAAGGTAGTAAGTTGGAATAGTCCCAAGCAAACTACTGCCGCTGATTCGGTAAATCAATGTTGAGTACATTGCTGCATAAGAGGCAGCTAAAGAAGCTGTCTCGATAAATAAATTCTTAAGGAATTAGGGGTAGTTCCTAGCACCAATATCATTGTATTGTGACAACATTGGTGCTATTGCGCTAGCAAAGGAACTTGGATCCATGAACAGCAATAAGCATGTACTAAGACGCTACCGCTTGATCAAAGTGATAGTGGAGATAGGAGAAATTAAAATAGAGTGTGCTCAAAATCATCATGTTCTGGGTAACATGATGAGCATTTCGTAAACCTGGATATTAGATATATAGGTGATTGGCTCTAGACCAAGTGGGAGATTGAAAGTATGAATGTCCTAGAGACAATCAGATTTAAAGACATTATTCTTGATCACAATTATTATATATATCGTAATATATATGGCATTGCATTTATTGAATTATTATTTTGATTGTTTGTGATTATTCATATAAATGTTCCCGTAGAGTTAATGTTGTCATTGATATGGTGAGATGTCATTGATAAAACATTACTCTTAAAATAGCCACGACTAACGATTATCAAGATTGGGATATTGATAATATAATATATGTCGGCATGTGTTCTGCATCACATTTTAGAGAATGCAGTAAGTCTCACGACRGCGAATAATAGTTATTCGTGATGGACACATGGATACTTTGGAGAGTATTGGTAAACCCTACTGATAAGTTATTTATTGTATGTCTATAAACTTATCAGTGTATAAATCATGTGATAATCCTTTGACTTGAGGTCAATACGCATCTTGTTTACTGAGTGATGTACTTTGACCATGATCAATGCTTGCACTCCTTTCGGGGTAGATACGGCTTGTGTTGGGTGCATCATGATGTAAATGAAGGTGGTAGTTGAGGCAAGAAAGAATTCATTCATCGATTGGAATTTCGAGAGAGATCACTCATAATTTCTATATTAGGTCGACTAAAGTCATTGGCCAATGCAAGAGACATATTTAATATAGTAATTGAAGTATTGTCTGGTTGTCGACTAATAAAGATGAGATAAATTGATTAAGCCATTGAGATAGACACTTGTATAAATCTTAAACTTAATCGAGTGATTCTGAATGAAAGGAATTTCACCAAAACTTTGTATAAAGGTTAAAATTCGCTGAGTTCAAGTGAATGTTCTTTATATATTGAGTTTTTCAACTAAGAAGATTCCTTTCTTGACGAGTTGTTGATTTTATTATTATATATGTTTCGTGAATTTTTTAAATATTTGATCACTTGATTTCCATATCTTGGGTGCTTTGATAAATGGAGACATTTTCAAGATTGAAAAAGGTGATTTGGTGCCACATATTGATCCTCCTCTAGCCAGGTTTCCTAAATCACATTTTAATCTTAATCGAAGATTGTTCTAGAGGTTTACTTGAGTTAGTTCATCTGATTGAAAATTGTCAAAATAGCTTTGTTATAATGCACGTACATACTTTGATAAATTGTTATAATGATTTACAATTATATACATTAATTAATTAATTAATTATATTTTTTTTCATGTTGTTCTTGGACTCAAAAAACAGAAACAAGAGAATTATTATTGTTTGCGAATGAAAGTCAGATGCCTATAATCCTGAAAGTGCACTTGGAGAAGAGTAGAGAAGGTCAAATCACCATTTCAATAGAGTCTCTTTACATGCCGACATTGTAAGTCTTTCGTTTTTAATTCTAAATTTGTGTGTGTCCTTTTTGTTGTTAAGTTCTTGATATTAATTTTTTTTGGTAAAAATGTTCTGATGGTGGGTCAACATGTAAATAAATATTTGTATGAAAAAGTATAAAAATCTTTCATTTTTCCAGATACTGAATTTGTGTTTCCTCTTTTTGTTGATGAGTTCTTGAGATGATTTTTTTTTTTTGGTAAAAATATTCTGATGATAGGTCAACATGTTAATCTTTGTAGAGGAAAAGTACAAATATCTGAGGGTATATGGGATATGTGTACATATTCTTTCTAGGTCACCAAATGAAATAGTGCCATGGATTTTGATATATCGTGGAGATTTTAATCTCATATAGTAATTGCAATGTGTTTTTTTATATATTACAGATGTTTTTCCTCTGTGTTATAAAAGAGCTTTTTGTTTAGCAGAAGACTCTTTATGCGTTTTATGGTTCGCACTTTACTAAATCAATTTCACACCTAATTTATGTTATAATTTAAAAGCATCTGATTTTTCAATTGAAATTATGCTCATATCGTTAGGAAATTACATAATTCTTTTGCTATATTTATATCAAATGAATATTGATCTAAACTGCAACGATCTTCAATATATTTAGAATATTAATTTGATATTTATCACGCGGCGAACCACGGGTCATCATCGAATTAGTAAGGAACTTTTGAAAATATAAGAAAACTGAAAAAGAAACATACCGATAAATGGCGACAGATGCAGATAACTTGCTAACGATACTATATTACTATTATTATTATATTTTATAAATATATATTTACTGTTTTTATACCGAGTATGTTGTGATACTTCTATGACACGATTTGAACTAAACTATTTAATACTTGAATTAATACACGAAATGACCAAAAAAAAAAAAATCATTTGAAATATGAAATCAAAAACAATTAAACGAGAAACAGAGCAATTGTAGACTAATAGCTTGATAAAAGCATAAAGACAAACATCAAGCAACCTCTCAAGGCTAACATCAAAGACTCAACACTCCAAAATCCTCAAAAAACTTTAATTCCAACTTGTATTCGAAATTAATCCCAAACTCTAAAAAATTTCAAGCAACCTTAATCTCAATAGTCCTTGGTTTCTTCGGCTCCGGCGGCGGCAGTTTCTCAACAGTTACCGTCAGCACTCCGTCCTGACAAACCGCCGAGATCTTATCCGTGTTCGCGTTCTCCGGCAACGGGAATTTCCGCATGAATTTCCCCACGCGCCGCTCCATCCGCAGGTATTTCGCCGCTCCCTCCTCCTCCCTCTTGCGCTCGCCGCTGATCAGAAGCACATTGTCGTCCTCGATCTGAACCCTAATGTCACCGGATTTCAGCCCCGGCATGTCGACCACGAAGACGTAGGAATTCGCGTACTCCTTGACGTCAGCCGGCGTCGCCGCCATGGCTCTGGCATCGCGGACGTAGGCTCTGGTCGGAGCGCCAATCGGCGATTTGTTGTCGGAATCGTCGGAATCGAGCACGTGTTGGAGGGTGTGAAACAATGGGGATTCGAGTCCTAGCAATCTGAAATCCATGGTATCTCTTTGGACGGAGAGGAATTACAAGATTTTGAGGTTTTGTTATTTGGGGATGTATTTTTCGTGTGTGTTTTCTGCTGTTATTTCGTATTTAACGATGAATGTAAAAAATCGGATGTCGGAATTTATAGGGTTGGATGTTGGTAGGGAAGAAGGATTGAGATGTTTCTGGAGAGTGAGCACCCGAATAAGAACACGTTTCCAGGAGGTTCTGGAAATTTTATTTGAGAGAAAGGGAGAAGTCTCTTAAAAAAATATTTTTTTTATAGAAATTATTTGGTGAGTAAATTGTAAAATTAATTATTTGCGTTTGAAAAATCAAACTAGAAGAATAATTAAAAATTTATAACAACTCCTCATACTTAATTTTGATCGAATATAATAGTTGTGTACATTTAAAAACGCTAATAGACACTAATAATATGGGTAAAAGTAGGCTTTTTGTGAAAATGATCTCTACGAGATCGCTTTCTATCCGACCCAACAACTCAACCCGCATCTAACCCTCCCCACCCACCAAATCAAAATATCATAATTCAAAAAGCAACATAATTATCAATGTGAGATATCATCCATAAAATATTAAATCGGTTTAGGGGTAATGGAATAGCAAAGCGGCGAAATTCATTTTCCGGCGATATCGACACAACAATTGAATATGGAAGCAACCACTGCAAATCATCTTTAACTACATCACGATTTTGTTGCTGTTGGATATGTCCTTCATGCCACATACCCGGCGGCCTTCGCCGACGACGCTCTATCCTCTTCTCTAGCCGGTAATTTTCTATCATATCACTCGATTAGGTTTCATTTTGTCAATTACACGAAATAATAACCTCTCAACTCATGGTTTTACATGTATCAAGTCTAGGTTTCTATAAATGTAGGGTATTCACTTCTTGATGTTCACGTGTGATGGGGATGAAGCAGAGGGGAGCAAGGATAGGGATATAGAGGAGGAAGAGGTTAGGGATGAAGAGATTGGCTAAGGCTATAGAGTCGTTTGAGGAGATTTATGATAAAGTAGTGAGAATGACGTAGAGACAAATAGTGGAGTTGGAAAATGCAGATGATGCAGTTTACTAAAGGAGGTTTGGGAAATTTTATTTGAGAGAGAGAGAGAGAGTTAATCTATTATTCTTATGAACAATAGTTTATTCTATTAAAAAAATATTTTAAAGATTGGTTTTCATAGAAATTATTTGGTGAGTAAATTGCAAAATTATTTATTTGCGTTTGAAAAATCAAACTAGAAGAATAATTAAAAATTTATAATTGTTGTGTACATTTAAAAACACTAATAGACACTAATAATAAGGGTAAAAGTAGGCTTCCTATGAAATCGATCTCTACGAGATCGCTTTCTATCCGACCCAACAACTCAACCTGCCTCTAACCCTTTCCACCCACCAAACCAAAATAACTAGATCCAAAAGCCACATAATTATCAATGTGAGATATCATCCATGAAATATTAAATTGGTTCAGGGGGAATGGAATAGCAAAGCGGTGAAACCAATCTTCCGGCGATATCGACACAACAATTGAATATGGAAGCAACCACTGCAAATCATCTTTAACTACATCGCGATTTTGTTGCTGTTTGATATGTCCTTCATACCACAGACCCGTCAGCCTTCGCCGACAACGCTCTATCCTCTTCGCCAGCCGGTAATTTTCTATCATATCACTCGTTTAGGTTTCATTTTGTCAATTACACGAAATAATTAACTCTTAATTTATAGTTTTGCATTTATCGAGTCTATGTTTCTATAAATGTAGGGTTTTCACTTCTTTATGTTCATGTTTGATGGGGATGAAGCAGAGGGGAGCGAGGATAGGGCTGTGGAGGAGGAAATGGTTTGGGATGATCGGATGAAGAGATTAGCTAAGGCTATAGAGACGTTTGAGGAGATTTATGTGAAAGTAATGAGTATGAAGTAGAGACAGATGGTGGAGTTGGAAAATGCGAATGATGCAGTTTATTAAAGGTTTGGAAGTTCAAAGGATCCAGTCGTTTTATGGATACTCAGTTCGAGCTAGAGAAGATGAAACATGTCAAGAAATCAGGGTCATCTGACAGTATAATTTCGACCCCTTGGATTATACCGATGATTTATAAGTCAATCTATCTTCGGGTTGCATATTTTGAGTTAATTTATTGGTAAATAGTCTAATTTATGTTGATATGTGTAGAATTGTTTGATATATAGGGTTTGTGTATTTCCCTGTACCTTCTTACTAATTTTGGTTAGTTCCCACAAATGTTCTATAAATTTTTTGAGATTGGTTATGAGAGTGAAAGAATGGGGAAGGGCTAATCTGTGATTGGTTAAACCCTTGAATATTAAATCAAATGTTTGGTTCCTACAGAAATCATGGACCCGTTGAGATCTGATTGGTATATTGGTTATTTTGTTTGATAGACTAGAACTGAATAAGTTGAGGAGTCTTGATTTTGCTTGCAAAATGTTTATTGTGGTTTGATTGCTATTGTAAACTGTTTAGTTGGTCATGTACTTATTATATGCATCCATCAATATAGTATATGATAATTCTAATGTAAAATCTTTGTGTTTAATTTTAGGTATACGAAGTAGGGATAGGCAATTAGAATGATGTCGAAGATAATTATGCATTCGTATACAATAATCCTGAGAATAGTTCCATCTGAAATAGTTGTTTTCTTTTTAATTACAGGTATGTGTTCTGACGAAGGTTGTCGAACTGCTTCCCAAGTGAATGACATTTTATGTTCTTTAGAAGGATTTAGCTTTTAGCAGAACTCTTATTATAAAACCACCAATTTGATGGGGTTCTCAACTTTTGAGCTTTATTTGGAATGACTACTCTCATTAGTTATTAAGGAACTTTTGTTCTTTTATTCTTTAAATGTTGTAATCCTCAATATTGTAGCGGTAAATAGATGTTTTAACATGAAACTTGTCCTTTTATATTTTTTATATTTATGATTAATTTATTTTGTGGTTTTCTTCTTCTGTAGTCTTTTTTCTGCTTCCTCTTGTTGTATCCAATATAAATGGGAAAAGCAAAACAAAAAAAGATGTTAGAGCATTTTCTTAAGGAAATGTCGATGAATTTATATGATAGTACTTTAATTATATTTTGTGATACTTTAGCAATCTTTTGTGATATTTAAACATCTTGAGTTAAAAATGTTACCTAATTATACTTTAATTGAAAAGCAGGTTTCAAAAAACTTTTGATACTTTAACAATCTCTTGTGATACTTGGCCAATATTTTGTGATACTTAAACATCTCGAGTTATAAAGTATTTGTGTACTTTAACTATAATTTGTGATAATTTGACAATATTTTGTGATACTTAAACATATTGAGGTAGAAAGATGTAGATGAAAAAATAAAAATCACACATCAACAACCTATGATACTTCGACTATGTTTTGTAAAATTTTACCGATATTTTGTGATACACTAACTAACTTGTATAAAAAAGCATAGATATTAAATATAAATAAGAAGTTAGAAACTTGTGAATTGTGATACTTTAACTATGTGTTGTGGTATTATAACAAGCTATATATTTTTAAATAACACAAGTTCACTTTAAAGTATCAGGAACCCAACTAAAAGTAAAACTTATTATAATTTTATTTTTACAAATATTAGCATATCATAGAAAAATTATAAAAATATAATAAATTATAGTTAAAGTATCACATATATCTATAATTTAATTTTTATGTGTCTTTTACACTAAGAAATTAAAAGTATCACAAAAAGTTTATCTCGTATCACAAACATAGTTAAAGTATCACATATTTTATAATACTTTTACTGCATTTTGTAATACTCAATATATAACTATAATATGCTATATTTGTGCCTAAAATGTGATACTTTTAACTCAAAATGTAATATTTGTACTGCACTTTGTGATACATTTACATAAATTATAATATAAAATATTATTACCTAAATTTGTGACACTTTTAATAAATTTGTAACACTTTATTGTAAGTTTTGATACTCTATATAGAAGTATAATATAAAATATTTATACGTAAATGTGTAATAATTTTAACTCAAACTAGTTTTTTTTACACTCGTGCGATGCACGGGGCAGAAAGCTAAATATAGAAATGCAAGTTGTATTAATATTACTTTTATTATTATTTACTATGTGAAGATATAAATAAATAGAGAGATAGAGGTTGAGAGAAATAACTAAAAAATCCACACTTCAAAAATTATATAACGTATCCACACTACATACTTGAACGTTAAAATTATACGTTACTGAATACTTTTTTGTAAACTACATTATTGGTCATGTTCGATCCTGAATCTTCATCACTACAAACTAATATCTTCAACCCCTTTCGATGGGTGACACGCGACACGGCAACATATAACTGACCATGACTGAACACGGGATTATTCAGATAAAGTTCGACGTTCGAGAGCGATTGGAACTCACTCTTATTTAAAGTCATCGCATATGAAATCATGAGCGGAAATTGCCTTCGTTTAAACTTAAAAGGTATCCTAACGTCGGAAGGCATTAGAATCATCGGGGGAAGCAACACCTTTTCGCCCGCCCTTGTACTGGTTAGAATTTTGCATTCAATGACGTGCGTGGAAAGCCTTGTAACAACCAATATCGTCCTGTTACACAATCCCATTGAGTAGTGTAAGTTCCTCAATAACATAACAGGAGTCCCCACCTTTAGATGTAATTCGTGATTGGGCACCCCAGAACACTTTATACCATCCAAGAATTCGGACGTGTGCAAATCACTCAAAAAATCACTCCCACCGTCAGATTTACACGCACTGTCCGAACTCAAGTAGGTGTACCCCTCGCTCAAGTTCAAAGTGTTCATGTACTCGTTGACAGAGTCCACAACATCTGGGCCAATATGGCCCTATCCTTCAGGAACATCGGGTTATCAATAGAGTCTATAAACATCGGATATGTATCCTCAACAATAGCCGCAATGGGGTCGCCCGAATATCGGAGGAGGATATCATCTAGAATTTATATTGCAGCACAACCGTCATTCGGTCCACCTATCTTTCCATCTCCAATGTTGACTATCCAATCGAAGAACTCCTCCAACTCAACACGTTCTTTTCCATCATCGAGA
Source organism: Phtheirospermum japonicum (assembly GCA_014905375.1). Lineage (NCBI taxonomy): Eukaryota > Viridiplantae > Streptophyta > Magnoliopsida > Lamiales > Orobanchaceae > Phtheirospermum > Phtheirospermum japonicum. The sequence goes on from BMAC01000242.1 coordinate 743,224, forward strand.
CTCTAGAGCCTCATATTATGAGTCAGCCTCTACATAGTGCAGTGCCTCCACATGCTAGCCACATTGATAGCCGCATTGACTATGTCCTGTCGGCTTCCCTTGGGAACAACATGCAATATCTCGTGAAAGTCTCCACCAAACACAACTGTCTTTCCACTAAATGGCCTGTGCCTATTGGCCGAATCTATATCCTCCATTATATCCTCTAAGATCTTCTCAACAGCCTCAAAGAAATGCTTGTGCATCATTGGAGTCTCGTCCCATATTATGCGTTTGCAATGAATCACCAATTCCGCAAGTGGGGTGCCTTTATTAATATTACAATCCGACTATTCGTGCGAATTCAGAGGGATACCAAATCGGGAGTGCGCGATCTTTCCACCAGGAAAAAGCAGAGATGCTATGCCGCTCGATGACACATTCAGCATGATATGACCCTCAGACCTCAACCTAGCTGATAGAGTTCTCCACAGGTACGTTTTTCCCGTACCTCCATAGCCATACACGAAGAACATAACACCACCATCGGACTCGACCCCACTCATTATCTTGGAGTACACACCCTTCTGCTCACTCGTCATTTTCGAGAGAAGTTCGGCATGCTCACCGAATAACGCCTTACGATCATAGTTCAACTCATCCTGGATCAATCTACTGTGACCAGCACAGTTACCATCGGTCTTCGGGAACGACATGGAATCATAATCGTGCAGGCTCTTACCTTGACGTCTCAGTAATTTCTCAATCTCTACCAAGGTTAAATCCTTTATCTGAGACTCACTCAAATTCAGTCCTGCCAAGTAACAACAAACGTTTAGGTTATAACACACTCAAACACAATAACCATAACTAATAGAGTAAATTCAATAAATTATAATCACAATTCATTACGCACCACCACGTGCACATACCTGGATTTTTAAAATCAGACGTTGCCTGTAGAGCACATCCTCCAACAGAAATTTCCAACTCTTGTCCCACACGTCCTCGGGCCTAGCAAAAGTATCAGTCGACAGCAGCGACACAAAAAGACACCTGAGAGAGTGAGCGGAGGCCCACTCACTTGCTTCGGTGATGCCATTAATGTACTCCATATCGTCTTCAAACAATCCCCGTGCATAACATGCCTCACGGTACGACGCATGCTGAACACCATCGTGCTTCCTATAGTCTGCATGGCAAGTAGCTCCACGGACAACAGTAAGCAAGCACCTCAGGTAGTAATTATCCCCACAGCCAGGGGGAACGTAATACAACCTTCCAACACACGAAATGCGTTACCTGGGCTTCCACTTCCTTGCATACCTGTCCCATACAAACTCGGAGGGTGCCTTTGCATACGTCAGAAGTCTCGCCTGAGGATATATCTTATTCGCTTTCATCCATTCAAGTAACATGCTTTCCTTCACTGTTTTTGTATTCAGGACATCCTCTATATTTGTTGTTGTTATTATTATTATTATTTAGAGAGTTAATGATGAGTAGGAGAAGGAAATAGCCACTTAGGAGAGAGAAAAAGACACACATTATAGATAATCTAATTAGTTTTTTAATTATTATTGTTGTTATTTTTATTATTATTTTTTAGCTTTTTTTTTAAATATTGTTGACTTTCCTTCTTCTTCTTCTTCTTCTTCTTCTTCTTCTTCTTCTTCTTCTTTTTATTATTATTATTATTATTATTATTATTATTATTATTATTTACATTGACTTATTATTATTATTATTATTATTATTACTATTATTATTATTATTACGTCGTGGTTTAATAATTCATCATCATTATTATATTTACTTTATATTTATGTTATTGTCATGGTTCAATAATTGTTTAGAGTTGTTATAAATCTTTAATTATTCTTCTAGTTTGATTTTTCAAACGTAAATAAATAATTTTATAATTTACTCACCAAATAATTTCTATGAAAATCAATCTTTAAAGTATTTTTTTAATAGAATAAACTATTGTTCATAAGAATAATGGATTCTCTCTCTCAAATAAAATTCCCCAAACCTCCTTTAGTAAACTGCATCATCTGCATTTTCCAACTCCACTATCTATCTCTACTACATTCTCACTACTTTATCATAAATCTCCTCAAACGTCTCTATATCTTTAGCCAATCTCTTCATCCCATCATCCCTAACCTCTTCCTCCTCTATATCCCTATCCTTGCTCCCCTCTGCTTCATCCCCATCACACATAAACATCAAGAAGTGAATACCCTACATTTATAGAAACCTAGACTTGATACATGTAAAACCATGAGTTGAGAGGTTATTATTTCGTGTAATTGACAAAATGAAACCTAATCGAGTGATATGATAGAAAATTACCGGTTAGAGAAGAGGATAGAGCGTCGTCGGTGAAGGCCACCGGGTATGTGGTATGAAGGACATATCCAACAGCAACAAAATCGCGATATAGTTAAAGATGATTTGCAGTGGTTGCTTCCATATTCAATTGTTGTGTCGATATCGCCGGAAAATTAATTTCGCCGCTTTTCTATTCCATTCCCCCTAAACCAACTAGTACTTTATACCCATGCGATACACGGAGCTCATGGTACATAAATGTGTAAATTGAATATTAATGTTCTTATTTATTTAATTAATTAAATCAATAAACATGTATTATTTAATTTTTTTTGTACATAATATTTTTGTTACTATATTTGTAGAATTGTCACTCCTATTGACTTCCGACTGGTGACTCGAAAAATAGTATGTTTATTTGTAATTTTGTATAAAACATTATATATCATAAAAATTTGATGTTTTAATTGTTTTGGCTATTAGTAATCTCAATTTGTATTGTGTATGTCATTATATATTAAAAACATGTTAAATATGAAGTATAATTCACTATTAAAAAAGAACGGATTACTGAGGGAAAATGTGCTCTCGGTAATACTAATGGAAATATCGAGGAATTTAATTTTTGGTAACGACACCCTTGGTAAAACTTTCGGTAAATCGACGTCAACATTTATCGCAACTATTAACGAAGACAATGCCGAAAGACTTTCGAGGGAATATATATCGAGCGGAAGATCCCTCGGTAATATTGAAGGGAATGTAAAGCCTTTGGAAGTACCTACGATAATCAAATGCCCTTGGTAATACCAAGGCATTTGACGCCATCAACAAATAATGGAAAGTAAATAATAATAATAATAATAATAATAATAATAATAATAATAATAATAATAATAATAATAATAATAATAATAATAATAAGTGAAGAAATGGCCTCGACATTACCGAGGGGAATCCTCTCCCCTCGGCATTTTTGAAAATTAAAAAAATGTATTAAGATTAAAATAGACCCTATAATGTCATTTTACATATTTAAAATGTAATTCACATGATTTTAATATATATTATCATCGAACACATTTTTATTGATATGTATCATGTAATATTAATATTATGTATGATACAATCGATCTTTTGTTATGATATATTGATCAGCCGAGTTATTCAATTGCATATGTCATTAATGAAGTCTCGTTGTTGTTGTTTTTAAAGATATCACGTAGTTGATTTTCTTATTAGAAGTACAAAAAAAACTAATTGGTCGGTAATTACATTTTTTTATATCTTTTCATTTTCAAAATATCATTATTAAGAATCATATTAAATACAAAAATAATTTTCAATCAACTCTTTTGTATCATTCACCCTCTCATGTATCGTAATTTAATGGCTTAATCATCTTGAATTATAAATAGAAATTATTTTCAAGCATTAGCCTATATTTCTAAAAATTAAAGCTTATACAACTAAGTCATATTCATATATGAAACATGAAATATTAGAATTAGAACACTAAGAAAAGAAAATCTCAATCATAACAATTTTGTAAATAAATCAACCAAGAGAATATATAAATGCTAAAATAATAAATAACATTATTACTAATTAGTATTCAACAAAAATAAAATAAAACTAATTGCTCTTAAACTCATTCAAACTATTCTCGTATTATAATAGTGGGGAAAAAAAACCCACCTAGAATACATTAAATATCAAAACTAATAAAAAATATTTAAAACTCATAACAATTATTTACAAAGATAATCACATGAAATTACCTCCTCGTACTCGTAAAGTTATTTTATGATTTTACTGAAAAATTACCTTCTTGTGTTATCTTTGTTTTATAACCCATAACAATATTCTCAAAGATAATAAAATTATCTCTCCATACCGGTAAAACTATTTTATGTTTTTAACTGAAAACTTTTCTTTTCGAGATCGTTGAGGTAAGTCAATGTGAGTGATCCGCTAACAATACTAATTGTAAGGGGATAATATCCCCATTAGCACTGTCAAACGGGCTGGCCCAAAATGGGGCGGGCGCGGGCCAACCCATTTTTTCGCGGGCTGGGAAATCCTATGTCCGCAGCCCGCGGGCCAGTCCGTTTTTCTTTTTTTTAATAAAATCTTATTTTTATGTAAAAAATTATAAAAAATAAAATTAAAATATAAAAAAAGTTATTATAATATTTAAAGTATTCTAATGGGCTCATAAAAAATAAAAGAATACAAATATGCCTTCAAATTTAACCAATATAAATTATAATTATAATTATATAAAAAAAAAGTGGTTAGACCGCTCCGGCCCGCAGTCTTCACGGAGCGGGCCAAAAAAGCCCGCGATCAAACGGACTGTAAGAAGGGCGGCCCAAGCCCGTCCGTTTGCGCGGGCTGATGGGCCAGCCCGCGGGCTTTGGCCCGTTTTGACAGTGCTAATCTCCATCGCCAAGGCCGTATCAAATGAACAATCAATAAATTATGTAAAAACATTAACAACATGATCAATATTATAAAAAAATAAAATCATACCTCTTTATTATTTGTCATCATATATTGTAATTTTTAATTAAATATACATTGATTAAAATACCATTGTATTTGCTTGTTAGAGAATATCTCATGTTAATACAGTGACACACCTATAAGAAAATGAGAGAGTATACGATGGACCCAGGTGCACCTTATAAGGTGCACCCTGTAATTTAATTTATCATCGCATATAACTGGCATATATCATCACATATAACTGTTATATATCATCACATATAACTGATACATATCATCACAAGTAATTGAAATTCTAAATCTAAAATTTAAAATCGTATAATTAAAAAAATAAACATAAAACAAAAAATTAAACCCTAAAAATGAAAAATTAATCCCTAAAATAAAAAACTAAACCTTGAAATTGAATATTAAACCCTAAATCCTAAATTTCTATCACATATCATCACATATAACTGACACATATCATCACATATAATTACCACATATCATCACGTATAACTACCACATATCATCACATATAACTGGGAGAATGATAGATTTTTGTCGACCCTAAAATGGAAAATTAAATAAAAAAAATAAAAAATAATAAACTTTAAATGAAATATTAAACCCTAAAAATGGAAAAGTAAACCATAAACTCTAAACTTTTGGCACATATCATCACGTATAACTAACATATATCATCACGTATAACTATCACATATCATCACGTATAACTATCATATATCATCACGTAAAACATGGTGCACCTAGCAAGGTGCACCAAGGTGCACCTAATAAATTTCCTAAGAAAAGTGTGTGCACAAAGTAATAAATTTATATTTCACACACACACACACGTGTATGTGTGTGTGTATATATATATAATAGTGTGTAAATCATTTTAAAAGATTTGAATTTTAATGGTTATATGGGAATTTATAAATTTTGATTACTTTTATTTTTCCATAAAAAATAGTTGAACATTAAAACCAAATTGAGGATGTAATTATTACTTAATTTATTTTCTTATTGGGAAACTTAAAGTACAGTTGACCAAGAATTGTGTAGATATTTTTTTAATTTTAATTCAAGTATAATTAATGGAGATTATTATCATATTTAGTGGGATAATTATTTGTTTGAAATTGTTCAAATCTAATCATTTAGATATTAAAGATGATTAATAATTAATTATTTATGAAGGTTATTTTGTATTATTTAATCTTGAATAAATAATATTTGATTGAGGTAATAATTCATAGCTTACAATTTTGATGTTAAGGATGAATATATTGTATTCAAGGACAATTTAAATTATTATTTTCATTTAAAAATATAATTCAACACACATACACTTAACTAAATAATTATGTATGAAGGTTAAATTATATATTAGGTCATTTAATGGAATGTGAATAATTATTTATGAAGGCTCTTAATAATTATTATATACCTTAGTTATTTTGAAATTGTAGGATATTTGAATATTATAAATTAAAGATTATACAAAAAAAAATTTGTCCATACTAATCGTCTAATTTGAAATTATCTAATTATATTGTTATATTCAATATATGATTTAAAGATAATTTTAGGGCATTTAATCAATTAAACTAATATAAATCAATTACGATATGTCAAAACTTTTTTTTTAAATACTGGTCATGCGTTTAATACTAAAGACGTTAATCATGCATAAATATAAATTAGAACATAATTCTATAACAATGTAGAGAAACTGCCTCGGTAGTATGACATAAATACCCGTGAAAGAATTTTATTTTATATAGAAAATGATAATCATCCATTCAGTAATGATAAGAATATTAAAAATAATCTTTTTTCTTACTGCTTGCTTATTATATAGTCGAAGATATATGTAAGATTTATTAATTATAATTTCAGTTTTTCATAATATGATTTAAAAAATAAATTTACATAGTATATATTTGAATATAAATATATTAAAAACTATTTATATGCAGATTTTTAGCGTAGAATAGAAAGAGTTTTCCAATTTTTTTTATCTAGTTACGCAAGTATTATGCATCTTAGAACACATAACTTTCACATATTTTAGGCATAATTTTAGAAGAGATTTGAGACTTTGCCAAATTCAATCTCTCAATTATTAATTGGTCTTTGACATGCCATATATAAATTTCTTTCACATATTTTTGTTATTATTTTTTTTTATGAATCCAACTGTTTTATTTATATGTCTTGTACTATTTATATTAAGTTCTTGATGAATATAAGATAATATATTTTATAAATAAAGATCTACTTAATTTGACAATAATCATTTCTTGATGAATATAAGATAATATATTTTATAAATAAAGATCTACTTAATTTGACAATAATCATCTGACTGATTCTATTTAATAACACCAAATATATTTAGTATATTACCATAGTTATATTCCTACTTATTACTATATCATGGACGCTTTTTTAACAAATATTGAATGCCATAAATATATTTAGTATTACCATAAAATCTCATCATTAAATATTTTTATTAAATAATAATCTTGAACTTTTTTTAACATCAATCTACCTCATTAACCTAAAATAAATAGGACATGTTTTATTTTTATTTTTTTCCTTTTTCCAAACCAATCAATTCTACAGTATATGCTCATAATATACTTAATCATTTAATATGTATATTTTAATTAATTAATAATTGAAACTTTCCTTAAAACTTGTTACTCAAATTAGTAATACGTTTTGGCGGGAAAATTTCTAGCTACTATTTTTATAATGCTAGGCTTTATATATATATATATAGATAGATAGATAGATTTAATATTTTATGGATGATATCTCACATTGATAATTATGTGGATCTACTCTAATGCGGCACACAAAGACCAACGATATTTACGTCGTATCTTACCCACTTATAAAACCAGATTCGCGAGAATTTAACTGAATAAGGATGAGAAAACCTCATGCAATAAACAAGTGATGCATAGTATGCATGAAGGGCATATTTGGAAATATATAATTTCCTTTTTCCAATTGTTTACTCTCTGTTCTTCTGAAATTTTATTTGTTTTATTCTATTGGGATGACAAGTTAGTGTCAAGTATGAGGTCAACATTTGACAKAAAAACCTAAAGACCTCTCAACCATAGCTTTCCGACTCATGCGCTACAGTACATTTCAGGTGCTATTTCCACACATGCATTTACTCTTCACAGATCTAAGTTATAACATARTGAGATTYTYGAACTTGAATATCTTTGCATGATCGAAAACAAAACCTAAATAATGCAGCTTCACTTCTAACTAAATTATCTGAGTTCAATTACTCGTAGTACGTATTTTGTTTTACAAAAAGTGAATATAATCAATAGAAAWGATTATAATATAATCTAAAGAGTTCAAGAACTTGAGCCAACCCAAGGCAAACATGACAGTAAAAAGACTCTTAAGAAAGATTGACAGTAACATGACCCAATGTAAAATATACCTGCACTAAAMGCAGCTTTTGGATGAATACCTACCYTCCAGTAAAATGTTTATATAATATGAAATTTCATCCAATAACATTTACAAAAAGTTGTCCAAATCCTCAGCTCATTCTCCAGAGCCATTCTACTATATCCACAACATTACTGATATTTATTTCAAGCAGAGTCCCTCAGCAAACAGAGTRACACYTTCTGCATTAACCACAACATTACACAATAAATGGTGCTTAGTGAAACATGAGCAACAATGCAAACAGCAATGCAGTAATTTATTTCAAACTACATCTCAGAAAARACTGATATCATCTTTTAATTTWTTTCCATAAACGTAAAACCTRTTTCATCAAARAGGTCTCCTGGTAATTATAAGCCYTAGGTGAGAACTTATTCATGAGTACTCTAATTGAGATTGAGTCGACATTATACCTTTTACTATGACCCAAAACAGTAGACACGTTTTCCATTGGGGTCCCTCAGAAAAATCATGTAAATGGAAAAAAATATTAATAATAAAATAAAATCCCTATCTAAGGGAATGATATCTCATTAATTCGAATAAAATAAAATAAATAAATAAATAAATTCAAGCACATATTTGGCTGTTTTTCCATAACAAAAAGTTTATCAATGTTTCCAAAAAACCTTCTTTTTTGATATAACACACTAACACACACACATAACTGCTTGTTTACAAGCAGTAAACAAATAATAAGCTTAGTGAACAATAGTTTGGAAACAATAAAAAGCACTCATACAATAATCATTTAAACAACATTTTAATAGGCAAACATGTACTTCACATTGTAAAAATTAGAAACTGGAAAATATTAATAGAAATGAAGAAATGATTCATTCATAAATTATTCCATAATTTCATCAAAATGGCCAGACAACTAACATTTTTATAAAGTTACAATTAAACTATGTTAATATCAATTTAAAACTACCTAATAAGTAAACTGCATCCACTTAACACATCAATCGCGTATACTTGCTGGAGGCACACACACATGTAAAATAATTCTGAATGCCTGTGAAAGATGCTCTTCATTCAACTTTAAGAAATGTAAAGACTCCGTATGTTTTTTATTACCTTCAATTATGATTTTTTGCATTCACTTTTTTCATAGTGTTAGTGTACACACTGATACACACGCACATACCAAAATTTAGTTTCAGACAAGTATGACATGCTCTCAAAAGTCCGAACAGAGAATAAAGCCAATTAACAAACAGACCACGTTGACATGCCGTTCAGGGACAAACATATTTTCGACAACGAAAAAATTCGATTCTTAAGTGGTATTGACCATGGATTTATCATAAAAATAGTTATTTTTGGTGGTCGTCCAAGCACGTCCGCATCACGCATTGTATCTTAGACATTAAACAATCATCTTATACATTTTTATCAACACGTCAGAAACCTAATAATTAATATACTCTCACATTATTGTATTATCTTTTACAATAAACTTTAGATTATACGAGTCATGCACCGATGTCCAAGAAATCATTGAACAATTAAAAATACTTATTAAAAAAGGATAAGTTGTTAAAAGCCTTATGTTTGTGTTTGTCCGGCATGTCAGAATTGTGTTTGCGTGTTGATCGAAGAATTCTTAGCACTCTAAGAAATCTTCTCCGCAGTAGTACGGAGTCGATTGTAGAGCAGTAAGTTTTCCCGAGTCGTGTCTCTCGAAGATAGATATTATCGGCGGTCGGTGTTCTTACTTACTCTCTTGCTAATCAAAACTACACTAATCTAAACTAAGAAAGCATTAAGTCATTGGTTTAGTTTGAGTTTTATGCTAAAAGGAGACTTGAATTAAAAATGATTTAAATGAAAATAATAAAAATGAGGGTTTAGGGTGTTCGTTTCGTCTCCATGATCAATCGGTTTTTGTCGAGTACTTAATCCATGATTCGGGGTTGTCAATCCCAAATTGTCGATCAAGTGTTGGGGTCGTCAACCCCAATTCTCAATAAGCTCCAACTAATGGCTCTAAACGAACTTAGACTCTAAACCCGTAATTACTAAACTAGTTGCATCAAATACGGATTAAAGCTTGCTTGAAAGTAATTAACCTAATTAACAACATTACATGAATGAAAATTTACTAAACTAAGAAGGCTTGTAAATAGAAAGGGAAATTGGAGGGAAAAACAAAAGCTTTGAAATTGAAAGTGGTCAAAAGCATTTAAATTGAAAGAAAGTCAAATTTACCAAAGAGGAAAGTCCCATTTGGCTTTTGACTACCAAAAGATTGTTTAATTAAAAGAGGTAAAAAGCTTGAAGAGAAATGCACCCATGGAGTTTTTGCAAGAAGAAAAGAGAAACACAAGCTATAGAGCCAAACACTCAAGAATTAAAATGCTATGAAAGACAACATAATATAAAACCAAATCACCAACACAACAATTTCAACCAAACAAGAGCAACAACAACAATAACAACACAAGAAAGTAAGGGAAAGAACACTACCAAATTGCATTGAGCTCAAAAGCTTCAAGTCTATTACAATCTTCCAAAAGCAACCAAGAACCACAAGTGAAGGATATGTCACCTTCTCCCACACTTGCTAAGAACACCTAAACCTAACTACTCTAACTACTAAACTAGCTAAACTACATTAACTAAAAATTAAGCTAGGGTTTTTTATTACAAGGAATGGTAGAGGCTTGGAGGAGATGGAACAAGTACAAAACCACCAAGGAGAGTTGTTTTTATTGTGGATAATGGGTGGGAAGCATCTATAGGTCAATCAAGGGCAAAATGGTCCTTTTTTCCGCCAAAATCACACATCCTCAGCTATTAGTCTACAATTGCTCTGTTTCTCGTTTAATTGTTTTTGATTTCATATTTCAAATGATTTTTTTTTTGTTTTTTTTTTTGTCAATTCGTGTATTAATTCAAGTATAAAATAGTTTAGTTCAAATCGTGTCATGAAAGTATCACAACATTAGGGGTGTAAACGGGTAGGGTATGATGCGGGTACGCTCATACCCGTACCCTACCCGGTAGGAATTTACCCTACCCGTACCCTACCTTATTACCCGAAATTTTTCATCGGGTAGGGTACGGGTATTTACCCGTCGGGTAATCGGGTACCCGTCAGGTAAACGGTTACCCGAATATAATTATTGTTTAATTAAAATAATTTTTTTATTTTTAATACCAATACTTAATTTAGTAATATAAATTAATTTGGTTTACTATAATTGGTTGAGTTATTTATTTATTTAATAAAACAAATCTTAAAATTTTAAATTATTTTAAAAATGAGTCATTCAAAAATATTATTAGTATCTCAAACAACAATAATCTTCAATATATTATACTAAAATATTTTAAATAAGGTATAATTAGTTATGTGAATGTGAAGGAAATGCTCTCTTACTCTAATTATTAATTAAAGTAATTTCAAAATTTATTAGAGTAAATACGTTGATATTGATATTATATCATTAATATTATAGTATAAATGTAATAAATAATATTTCATAAATTATGAATATGTTATCATAATATGAAACACGATAGCAAGATATACATTTTATAATATTTGAATTAGATATAAATAAATTATGTTGATATACTACATAAGGTAAGTGTGGTACTACAAATAATAAATTTATATATCTAACTATTATAATTTATTATTATATTCATATATTTAAATTTATAATATATGTATCGGGTAGGGTACGGGTAGGGTATAATGCGGGTAAACGGGTAGGGTACCCGCTAATGTACTAATCGGGTAGGGTAACGGGTACAAACTTCCTACCCGTACCCGCAACTATAGCTTGCGGGTACTACCCTCACCCGACCCGTTACCCGATTTTTGAGCATTTTACCCTACCCGAATTAATGGGTACCCGACGGGTACCCGACCCGTCGGATAAAATTGACAGCCCTACACAACATATTCAGGTTGGCTGCACCTATCGCCATTATTCGGTAAGTTTCTTATTCAATTTTCTTAACTATATTTTCAAAAGTTTCTTGCTATTTTTTTACTATATGTCCTCTAACAATTTACAATTTAATGGATGACCTGTAAAATATGAAGCTCTATGGTTTTTAAAATAAGTCTCAAATTTACGATGTTGTTATCAATGTTTAACAACACTGGTTAACAACATCGACCAGAGTAAAATAATAATATGCAGCGGAAAATAAATTTAAGAGCACGGATTAAACAAATTCAGTTCACAAGTAAAAGTACTTGTGAACTTGGGTGTACAAACCCGAAAACTATATTACTTCTTTGTTTTTCGATCAATACAAAGATATTAAGTAATATACAAAAACTAAAGTATCAAAACACGTGATATTAAATACTTGTCGTCTAGGTTGATCAAGTTCTTCTCCAATGGTCACGCAACTTCAAATAACTTGTCAATATCGAACAATGGCTCCAAGTAGTTCTTCGTGTTCTTCTCTTGCTTTGCGTCGATCTCCCTTTCTCAAAATCCCGTGCGTAAAGATCGTGAGTAGTTTTAGGATTCTATTGTCTTAAATAGAGTTTTAGGATTCTATTGTCTTACATAGACAATCCTAGAATCCTAAACTAGGTAAACAATTAAATACAAATCCTAAACACAATTTAGAAAACTAATAAAGTCTTAAACATAAACTAGGAAACACAATATATTCCTAAATCTAGTTTCCTAACTTATTTTGTGCCCAAGAAAGGCAAATAACAAAATAGGAATTATTGCCAAGAATTAATTCCTCAACAATCTCCCCCTTTTGCCTTTCTGGACAAAACACTACGACGCAAACATAAATAAAAAAAATACTAACTCCCCCTAAGTTAGAAAACTCCCCATAAACAAAACACCAAATGTTGTTAAAACTCAAACCAACATTACATACCAACATTGTTCAAATACTTGACAAAACAATCAAACTAAACAGGAACTTAATGACCTCGAACCCTCTTCGAACTACGAGGGGATGTCAAAGTTCCTTCACCCCTTTCCTTCCTCTTCCTCTTCTACATTCTCATCATTTTCCTCAAAGCCTTATCGCGAGCGCGAATTCGCTTCCTTCGCTTTTCCTGAGAAAGACTGGCCAAGGCTTCGGCAGCAACAGCATCTTCTCCATCAACATTGCCTTCAGCAGCATCATCTTCAGCAACATTATCAGCAGCGTCATCTTCTCCCCCTTTTTGACCAGAAAGCGAAAGGGCCTTCAAAAGAGAGCTTTGAAGAGCCTTCAGCTGAGTCATCTATAAATCAATGGAAGCCACATGTGCACGCAGGAACTGGGCAGAAATACGGACCATGTTGGGATCAGTCATCCCAACACCACTATCAACATCAGCGTGAAGCGGCGCTTGCCAAGGCAGATCAATGACTCTGGCACCTGTAACATGCTGACCTCTCAAAGCAAACCAATCAGCCTCACCCGTGAGCACATCATCCAGACGAAGCGACAACCCTTGGTTCGTGAGCAAGCTGAAAATAAAAGATGGAAAACACAACGAGGCCGCAGACTTCGTGGTGGCAAACTTATCAATAATGTAAAAAACATGCTGTCCAAACTGAAAGGAATTCCCCTCCCAAGCCTAAACAAGAATTGGGCCTGAGGCCACGTAACACACGTCGTGTTCTTGGAGGGGACCCAATTACAAATAGCAAGTTTATGCAGAATAGAATAAAGAGAAGACAGGCGAGTACTAGGAAGCTGTTCAAACCATGCATTCACCAACCCACCGGACAAAAACAAAACAACCTCATTCATGTCATCGACAGTCGAGTCACCCCGGTACGGCTCAGTGCCAAACAACTCATCAATCAAAGCCGGGGTGAAAGAAAACACTTGACCACGCACAAAAACTTTGCCATAGTTCACAGACTCCAAATCAACAATAGACGGCTAAAGATTTGCATAAAACTCGACCACAATATCCCGGACAAAAGGCATGGCAGTTGAAACTGTGTAGTACATACCTTTGTGTTGAAGAAAAGCGATGAGGTTATGCTTCTCAAACAGTTCAACCGGGACTCGACGCTCGGTAATCATACGGCGGGTCTGGTAAGTAGCAAACAGCTCCGCAGCCTCAGCAGTAAAAAACTTCTCCAAAAAAGGCACCATATCCTCAAGCTCAGGGGTCTGAGAAGCAGTACCCGAGGAGGGTTGGGATTGATGACAAACATCTGAAGAAGAAGGCGTTGGAGCACGAGTAGCAATTGGAACAGAGGTAGTGCGGGAGGAGGACACAGTTGGAGAATGATGTGATGTTGGTAAGGGGGTATCAACATTAGTACCAACATCATTCTTCGGAGCAACTTTCTTTTTCTTCTTGTCCTTCTTGCAAACCTCAAGAATATCACGCAGAGGTAAATCAGAGGAGGAGTCAGGGGAATGCTCAAACAAACCGATATCAAATTCAGGTTGATCATCTTGAACTGGAGACGAAGGGGGAACATCGGCAGGCGGTTTGGCAGAGCTGGTGACTTCGCCGGTGATAAAATCCAAAACAGTGTAAGGAGGGGATGTATACTCTGTCGTAGTGGAACTAGGAGAGACCTTGACTTTGGCCGGGCTAGGTCTCCTGTCAGCCTTCCTCACAAGATGTTTCTGGCGAGTAAACTTCTTCTCCGGCAGACTCGGGGCAGAAGAAAGCGGCGGCTCGAACCCTTCAACCGGAGCAGCAGGAACAAAATCTTCATCATCAGGGTCGGACATCACAGTGACATCCTCTTGAAGGTGCATATGTTCAATAGGCACATGGCGGCGCGGCCCAGCCTTTCTCTTCGGTACAGCGGGCGGCACAACGCCGGAAGGAATATTGCGCAGGCTCCTCGACCGTTTCAAAGTAGGATTCCCCATGCGCCCAAAAGTTTCAGCAACAAACGCCAAATTGGGGGAATCGTTGACATCAATTTCATTCCATGGCTGTCCTGGGAACACTTGCGCGACAGGCGTAGCGTCAATCGGAGATGAAATTGGAACAGCAGCTCGAGAATCGTGCACTGGAGAGGGTGGCGGCAATGTTGATAGCGGTGGTGACATGGAAGAGGAACCACCACCGATTTCGGCATGAATATCTAGGCCACCAACTCGCACATAGGGTGCAGGGACCTGTTCGCCAGTGTGGCGGAGTTCTTCCGGTAATTCTGGAACAGACGAAGACGACGGCGGGTTCGACATCCTGCAGATTCTCAAACACACAAGAAAAGACAAGAAAATCAAGAGAAATGGAGAGAGATAAGGAAGTTTGAGAGTTCAATTCGTAGAGGGCTATTGAGTTGTGATCAAATGGTAAAAAAGGGTTCAGGTTTTTATGCCCAAAAAGTGACCGTTGCAGTAGGAGAGAGAGTAAAAATAAAAAGAAAAAAACCCTAATTTTCACTACTTGCGGATTTTTAGTCTAAAGCACGATTTTTATTTCCATTTAAAAAGCGCCACTCCCCCTAAGATTAGGATACGTGATCATATATCAATTCCATTATCTCATCCCATTATCTCTATTTTTTTTATTTCAAAACAAAATTAAACTGTATAGCCCTGAATACAAAATCGGCCGAAGTACAGAGCTAGAAAAATTGAACCATCAGCTCAGTAGTACCAATCTTGTGCAATGTTAATTTTTACTCACCAAATTCACCTCGTCATTACCTGTCCAGTCGTCCGATTTTAACTCCACTGAAACACTTGGTTAGCTCCAATCAAAACAAAAGTAAGAGTTTTCAAGATAGACAAAGAACACAAGCAACAAAACGCACAGCAAGATGGCATCTTCACAAAGTATGAATGTCCTACGGGATGCCTAAAAAAATATGTCCTAAGAGAATATACATAAAAAAAACATATTAAGATTTTCAGTGACTTGATCCAATGTTGCTTTTTATTACTGACAACATTATAAACCAACATTACCTTAGGTGAAGTCAATGGAAACTTACCCCTTAACCCAAGTTTATGAATACGTCAAGATCTCTCAAGAAGGTAATATTTAAAGATTGGATCATTTTGTATCCAGATTTTCTTCATCCTTGAAGGGATTTGAATCTTTAATCTTCAGCAATTGCTATTAAAAACCTCTTGTTTTTGGACCTGGGAGAAAACCTGTTTCTGCGGGCAAGTCCCACAATCACCCAATTGAAGAGGTTGGTTCTTTTTGCTATCACTTTTATTGCAACACAAGACCTTATCGCACTTTCAATCAAACTCAATGCATTAGAATTATGTATGAAAAGAAAGATAAAAATGCATGCAAAAGTATACAGATGTTGTGACTGATGTTGATATGGGGTGTCACAACATCACAAACCAACATTGATTAGATAATGCACATACCGAGATCTCTTCTCAAACGAGAGAAGGTCTCGAAATCTAATGCCTTAGTGAAGATGTCAGCAAGCTGATTATCTGTTCCAATATGCTCAAGGCTAACAATCTTCCTCTCAACTAAGTCCCGAATGAAGTGGTACCTTATGTCAATGTGTTTTATTCGAGAATGCTGGACTGGATTTTTGGAGATGTCAATGGCACTGGAATTGTCACACAACACAGTCAAGATACTACTGTGCAGACCGTAGTCCTCTATCATCTGGTTCATCCACAGTAATTGTGTGCACGCACTTCCAGCTGCAATGTACTCGGCTTCAGCTGTAGAAAGAGAAATACAATTTTGCTTCTTGCTGTACCAAGAGATTAAATTGTTACCCAGAAAAAAACATCCCCCAGTAGTACTCTTTCTATCTACCACATCTCCAGCCCAATCCGAATCAGTGTACCCTACTAGTTCAGTACCAGTATCTTTTGTGTACCACACACCTAGTTCAGTTGTACCAGCAATGTACCTAATTATTCTTTTAACTGCTTTTAATGTGACTCTTTTGAATTAGACTGATATCTAGCACATAAGCACACACTATACATAATGTCTGGTCTACTTGCTGTCAAATACAAAAAAACTCCCTATCATACTTCTATACATGGTGTTATCAACACCCTTACCAACATCATCTCTCGACAGCTTCACAGTTTTTCCCAGTGGCATTTTCTTGTGAGTTTCACTTTCTAAACCAAACTTTTTAACTAAGTTCTTAGCATATTTAGCCTGGGAAAGGAAAATACCGTCATCAAGCTGTTTGATTTGTAAACCAAGAAAGTACGAGAGGTTACCTTCCATGCTCATCTCGAATGTATCGAACATCCGAGTAACAAACTCCTCGACCATCTGCTCGTTAGGGGAACAAAAAATAATATCATCCACATAAATTTGAACGATTAAGATGTGCTTATTGGGTTTAAGAAGGAACAAAGTTTTGTCAATTTCCCCTCGCCTAAAGTTCAAATAAAGTAAATGTTGAGTTAGTCTTTCATACCAAGCTCTAGGAGCTTCTTTTAAACCATAAAGAGCCTTTTTCAGTTTTAAAATAAAATTTGGTTTTTGAGGATCCACAAATCCTTTAGGATGCTCAACATACACTTCTTCACTTAAGAATCCATTTAAAAAAGCACTCTTAATGTCCATTTGATGCAATGAAATCTTCATATAACAAGCAACAGAAAGCAAAAGCCTTACCGACTCAATGCGGGCTACAGGGGCAAATGTTTCATCAAAATTGATCCCTTCAATTTGTGTATACCCTTGTGCAACCAGTCGAGCTTTGTTCGTCAAAATGTTGCCTGCTTCATCAGTCTTGTTCTTGAATATCCACTTGGTTCCCGTCACGTGGGACTTTTCTGGTCGTGGCACTAAATCCCAAACGTCATTTTTGGCGAACTGATCCAACTCTTCTTGCATTGCTCGAATCCAGAACTCATCCTTGAGCGCATCTTCCACTCGCTTGGGCTCTATTTTAGAAAGGTACATAGATTCACGAATCTTAGAACAATTTGTAGACAGACACACATACCTGACCATTTCCTTGAAATTAATCTGTCTCCGTCTTATACTCCTTTCGTCTAAATCACCGACAATTTGGCCCACGGGGTGGTTTTTCTGCATTTTGGATGGAATATCCCTCTGATGAAGATCAATGGGACCAGCTGGATCATCTTCTTCTGAATCAGAATCAGATTCTGCGACTTGGCTCGATGTTGGTTCTGATGTTGGTATCCCAGTATCAACATTGGTATCAAAATCACTCAACTCTCTGATTTCAACTCTCTGATTTCAGGACCTGCATCTCTGTTTTGAATACCTGCACTATCATCTGAAGAAGGAGTGACATTCTCTTGAGGATTTTGAATATACACAAGATCATTATCCTCAGTAGGTTTGACTCCACTCGTTAGATCATCGAACTTGACATTTACTGACTCAAACATGCTTCGAGTTCTAAGGTTAAACAACCTATATGCATGACTATTTTGGGAATAGCCCATGAAAATACACTTATCACTTTTTGAGTCCAGTTTAGCTAGATGATTTCTATCATTGAGCACATAGCAAATACATCCAAACACATGAAAGTAGCTCAAGTTCGGTTTTTTACCCATCAATAACTCGTAGGGAGTAGCACATGAACCTGGTCTAAAGTAAGCCCTATTTGTAATATGACATGCAGTGTTCATTGCTTCAGCCCAAAAGCGTTTTGCAATTTTATTAGAAATGAGCATAATTCTAGTCATCTCAGCAAGAGTCCTATTCTTACATTCAGCTATGCCATTTTGTTGAGGGGTAATAGGTGAGGAAAATTCATGACTTATACCCTCCGAAGTGCAGTATTTTGAAAAGGATGCATTCTCAAACTCCTTTCCGTGATTAGTTCTAATCCTACCAATGTTCACATTAAATCTTACACACAGCTTCTTTGCAAGTTTTTTGAAAGCCTCAAAAGTTTCAGATTTTTCTTTTAGAAATTCTACCCAAGTAAATCTAGAAAAATCATCAACAATAACTAACACATACCTCTTACTACCAAGGCTCTCAACCTCAAGTGGTCCCATGAGATCCATATGTAGAAGTTCAAAGCAAGATGATGTAGTAAGACTTTGTTCGACTAGATGTGGCACTCTTACCTGCTTTCCTTTCTGGCACGCCTCGGGTGTTGAGTTTAGGCATCCCACTCACAGCTTCTTCTTTGGCCAACCTGTCCATCATCTTGTAATTCACATGTCCAAGCTTTTGATGCCATAATTCAGCATCACTTAATTGGGACAGTCTGCAAAAAGCATCACTTTGGATTTGGTAGCAATTATCTGAAGTCCTTTGACCAGTGAGAATACATGGTCCATTCTCCTCATAGACTTCACACCTTTTACGGTTGAATTTGACACTAAAACCTCCGTTGCACGGTTGACTTATGCTAATCAAATTTGCAGTAAGTCCTTCTACCAGCAGCACATTTTCAAGAGTTACAATGCCGGGAACATGGAGAGTTCCTTGGCCAACAATTTGGCCATTTGCGCCTCCACCATACTTTACCTTGCCACCTTGAAATCCGACAATGTTGGAAAGAAGCTACTCGGACCCAGTCATATGCTTCGAGCAACCACTATCGAAATACCAGGCTCCAGGAACGTGGGACTTCAGGGAGGTATGGATCATATTGCACTTGACGTTATTTTTCTTGACCCACACTTGTTTGAACCTGGTTTTGGTATTGATGTTGGTATGACGGAAACCAACATTGGATTTAGCAGTCGCATTAGTTCTCTGAAAGTGTCTTCTCTCGCCTATGATTTTCCAGCAGAAAGGCCGAATGTGTCCGGGCTCGCCACAATGATGGCACACGAACTGTCTTCTTCTCTTCTTGTGCCTCTTAGGTGATTTCTGCTCTTGACTTGAGGAATGTGATGGCTGAACCGATTTATATCCAATTCCATGCTTCGAGGTTTCTGGGAAGCTTATCTCTAAGATTTCATCAAGCTTCGTCTTGCCTTTGTTCAGATTTGAAATGGTTCCTTGGGCCTTCGTCAACTCGGTTCTCACCTTTTCTAGCTCAGCATCCTTCTTGGTAAGAGATGTTTCCAATCGAACAATTATGTCAGTCTAATCAGCCTTTTCTTTGGTTAATTTCTCCACTTCTTTTACGAGATTCTTGACCTTGAGTACCTGTTTTCCCCAACTAACAAACAGTTATTGGTGCTCAACACTAAGCAGCTCTACTCCTTCTGGTAATCAGTAGTTTCAACATTCAAGCACACAATGTTGGTTTCAAGACTATCAACATGGACATCGTCGTCCCAAACAACATGGGTAAATAAGGAAGGAACAGGTTCAGTTGACTCGGAATCATTGACATCCTCAGTGAAATCAGTAGCAACCATGCTTTTCTTCCTAAGAGTGTTAGGACACTCATTCTTGTAGTGTCCCCAACCTTTACATTCATGACATTGCACTTCACTGAGTGGTCTCGTGGGGTTGGATGCGTTTGGAATTGAAGATGTGGACTGAGATCTGGGAAGAGCACGTCCAGTGAATTTTGGCGTGGACACCTGTGGCCTGGTCTTCGTATTTGAACCTCCAAGGCTATTTTTCTTCTTTAAGAAACTGTTTAAACGTTGGGTAACAAACGACAATTCGTCCTCACAAAGCGTAGTAGATTCCATTTTTTTCAGAATTCCATTGAAATCAAACTCCTCTTCTTCATC
Source organism: Phtheirospermum japonicum (assembly GCA_014905375.1). Classification (NCBI taxonomy): domain Eukaryota; kingdom Viridiplantae; phylum Streptophyta; class Magnoliopsida; order Lamiales; family Orobanchaceae; genus Phtheirospermum; species Phtheirospermum japonicum. The sequence goes on from BMAC01000242.1 coordinate 764,089, forward strand.
ATTGGCTGGATTAATATCGGAGGAAAAGGCAACGCTCTTCTCTTTTGAGTTGGAACCAAGGTGTTCCATCTCATACTGCTTAAGATTTCCAACCAAGGTGTTGAAGTCAATGTTATCGACATCTTTTGATTCTTCTATGGCAACCACCTTCATATTGTATGTCTTCGTAATCGATATCAATAATTTTCCTACAAGACGAGAGTTAGTTATTGACTCACCAAGCTCTCTGCACTCGTTTGTGATGTCTGATAACCTCATGGAATAGTCCATGATTGACTTCTTCTCATCCATTCTCATTGCTTCGAAAGTGGACATCAACATTCTCAGCCTTGATTTCTTCACGCTCGCAGTTCCTTCACACACACTTTGGAGTGCGTCCCATGCATCCTTTGCTGACTCGTAATTCTTGATGACTCGATAGTAGCTTGCATCCACATAGCTACACAAGGTATTGATGCACTTGGAATTTCAGTTTGCAGCAGCTGCTTCATCAGCAGTCCAATCTATCTCCTTTTTGGGGATGGTATCGCCTTCGCCATCCGTAACACGCGGCTTTTTCCATCCAAGAAGGACAGTTTTCCATACACGTTCATCAATACTTTTTAAGTGCCAATGCATCCTTTTTTTCCAAAGAGAATAATTCTCCCCATTGAGGATCGGTGGTCTTGGGTTGCCTTGAGCATCCATAGTACCTAAAAAGTAAGGATCAGTACTTAAAAGGTTAAGTAACCTGCTCTGATACCAATTGTAAAATTTGAAGGTTTATGGTTTTTAAAATAAGTCTCAGATTTACGATGTTGTTATCAATGTTTAACAACACTGGTTAACAACATCGACCAGAGTAAAATAATAATATACAGCGAAAAATAAATTTAAGATCACGGATTAAACAAATTCAGTTCACAAGTAAAAGTATTTGTGAACTTGGGTGTACAAACCCGAAAACTATATTACTTCTTTGTTTTTCGATCCATACAAAAATATTAAGTAATATACGAAAACTAAAGTATCAAAACACATGATACTAAATACTTGTCGCCTAGGTTGATCAAGCTCTTCTCCGTTGGTCACGCAACTTCAAATAACTTGTCAATATTGAACAATGGCTCCAATTAGTTCTTCGTGTTCTTCTCTTGCTTTGCGTCGATCTCCCTTTCTCAAAATCCCGTGCGTAAAGATCGTGAGTAGCTTTAGAATTCTATTGTCTTAAATAGACAATCCTAGAATCCTAAACTAGGTAAACAATTAAAAACAAATCCTAAACACAATCTAGGAAACTAATAAAGTCTTAAACATAAACTAGGAAACACAATATATTCCTAAATCTAGTTTCCTAACTTATTTTGTGCCCAAGAAAGGCAAATAAAAAAATAGGAATTATTGCCAAAAATTAATTCCTCAACATGACCAAATCAACCTACAGATTTTTTTAGCAATGTTCAGCGCTATAAAAAAACCATTATATTCTTATGTTTACCATTTACCATGCATAGCAATGATCAAAGATATATAAGTGTAGTTAATAATTATTATTGACAATAATCATTTCTAAACCAACAAGCTCCAGTATATATTTCTTTTTAATTCAAATAACAATATAAGTAGCAATATTACCATCTCAAATAAGCAATTCACACGTTTCACCACTACTGCAACCACCTATAATCATCACATAAAAAACATTTAAGTTAGCATTATGAGCATATCCAGGGGCGTAGGTAGGGGGTTCCAAGGTGGTCCCTGTCCAAATTTTTTGGGAGTATTACTTTTTAAAGAAAAAATAAATTTAAATATAAAAATTATATGTACTTTAGTAGGAAAAAATAAAATTCGGCTAGACATAAATATAGTTTTCAATTCGGGCTATGACTTATTTGCCGAGATGGCTACGCATATCAAATTAGCAACACACCAAAATGAACTAAGCAAGTACTCAAACTATGCAATGTATACAATGCTATAAAATGCATTGCATTCCACAATTTTTTTAGTAAAGTCGATGGTGATATTAGCAACTCAAAGCTTTAAGGGTAATATATTGTAATAAATAGCATGCAACAACGTCTATAAATAGCATTACAATCTACCATACATATAAATGAAAACTAGATAGAAGTTTTTACATAAATAACAGATTGAATGGCATTCAACAATGTCTATACTAAGCAGTAAAACTCATATATTATTCAATAAATTTCAACAAACAAAGGTTTTCACACATATTTGTAGCATCTAACAGTAGATATAGCATTACACAATAATCAGTACAACACAACATTTAATCGTACTAAAAAAAATACAAAGGCGAGTATTAATTGTGAGCATGACAAACTTCCAAGTTTTCGGCCTCAAGATTATCCACACAGGGCATACACCGAGTCAAAACTTAAGATTTAAAAAACTAAGAAGCAATAATTAAATTCACTGTTCCCCATCACGTTTTTATTTCTTCATGCTCGTTATCTTCACCCTATTGCTATCTAACGGTGGGGTGCGAAAGAGAATGTGGTCGATTGAGCAATTTATGTGTTCTTGGTGGAGATTAAGAAAATTGTTAGACAATGTGTTGTATATGATAGCTTGTCTTCTAAAAGTGGACTGGAAAGAAAATTACAACAGGATTGTTTGGGTGTTAGGATATGTCCTTAGTTCTCACACTAGATAGGGCTCTCACATGAACTGCTCCACACAAACACACACACACACATGCACACACACACACGTGTGTGTGTGTAAACTTGCTCCTTAAAATATGATTTAATCTCGACCATCCAAGTCACTCCAATTGAGTGTTAGGATATGTTCTTAGTTCTCACATTAGAAAGGGTTCTCACATGAACTGATCCACAGACATACACACACAATACACAAACAAAGCACGCATGTGTTAATGAGGTTAAGAAGTGAAAATGTTGTAAATATATGGGATTGGTATATAATTGATCACAAGCAATTTGTCGATTGTGTCTTGATACATTGTAGTAACAGGACTGACATTTTACTTTACTTATATGAACTTAGTGGACTAAAAACCATGTTTTTTGTATTTTGTTTCTTGAGTTATCTTATTTTGGCATGTTTATAGATGTTTGAATGAGGATAATTGGAATGAAGGTTCATTATATATGAAGATTGTGATTGATCGCAAGTTAGTGATTGTGTCCAGATGCGTTGTAACAACAACTAGCTTCTCATTAATTGACTAACTGGACTAACATCCAGAGTTGCTGAGATTATATTTCTTGATTTGATTGTGTTTCAGGTTAATTAATATTAATCAAAGTACTATGCTGGTATCTCTAATAAAGAACGAAAGCTTGTAAAACTACTACAAAAATAGTTTTCTAAGGCTGTTAATTAAAGGCAGTTCACTGAAAACTGCCTTAAAAATATTTTTAATGGCGGTTGTGGCTAAAACCGCCGTTAAAAAGGTTATTTTACGGTGGTTTCCTCAAAAACCGATGTTAAAAATGCCTAAAAACCGCCTTTAAAACCCTGTTATGCAGTAGTGTAAGGAGGATCTTGATGTTTAAGTGAGTAGTTAATCAAGTAAACTTGGAAATTATGTCAAGTCAATCATTCAAATTAAGGAAAGATCTTTGAAGATTCTTTTCTTAAAACACATCTTCTCTCAAGACCTTTAAATAGTATTGTATTATATATATATATATATATATATATATATATATATATATATATATATATAATATATACACTTTAAGAGAGAAAAACATAATCAGAATCCATGACCCTTATATTTAGTTGTATTTTGTTTGAGTTTCTCCAATGAGTATTTACTAACATGTTTAATCCAGTCAAGGAGAGATAGTGTTCGAACAACTTAGACCTTTGCTTTAACCAATGGGAGGCCGAATCCAATGCTTAAAGAGAGTTCAAGGCGCTGTTACTTCCGGTTACGGGTGGTCATCAGTGAATAATTGGAGGTAGTCAAGGTGCTCGTTAAGACGATAAAAAATAGTCAAATAAGTACTTGAGTTAGGTGATATGAAGTTATATTACTTAAGGGGTTATACTTAATTTAACTTATATATTGTAGGAGCAAACAATATATTTAAATAAAAGAGGTTCAAGAGGATGATTCTTTTCTCGTAAAGCTTATTTTTACGAGTCGTTTAACTTTTAATTACTATTCTACTTTTATTATTTGAACAATAACATATTCCATACTATTTATGTTTACGATTAATTTGTTATAATTCGTACAGTGCACGCGAATACACATGTTAATATTTCAAAAGCTTTGACCCTTGTTCAGTATTTAAATTATTAAAGTCATTGACTTAGTGGAAATGTACACATTTTAAAACAATCAAATGATTAGATTGCCAAATGATTACAGACATTAACTTGCCCACATTGTCCATAATGACATTTCTTGTGGGATTAATACAATTTTAAGCCCTTCTCGAGATTATGTCCCCAAACCACAAGGGTAACCATAAGCCAAATGAGCTCTTCTTTTTGCTTATGCTTACCATCAAGTGACCAAAATGCTCCTTAATCCTCACTAATATCTCAGTAATATAAATTAACTCCAGACAAATAATTGATGATTTTTAAAATAGATGTCAAATGATCAATATTTGTTTTTTCTTAATCTCCCTTTTCATTGCTCAATTATTTCATATATGACATGGCTGCTCACGGTTAGTCTTAATTGAATTGATTATTTGAAAATCATGAAGTTCAAGATCACAGGACTCATTTATATTTTATGATGATTAATTATGAAAGATTAACATGTGGTATCAGATCGCACTGATTTTGTGAACTCATGATTTTCCAGTTAAAATGGATCTATCTCTTAATTTCTGAAATTATGTTGCTGCAATATATGATTTTTACGGGTTTTGATATTTTCTCACAATAATGGATGCTCAAGTTGGGTTACTGTTTACTATTTGAACTGATTGGAGTTTATATAATATTTCTGGTTTAAGTATTATATTTCTTGTATGTAACTATTCTATATGAGAAAGAATAATATTGACTTTAATTCCTACGACATGGATAAAATCTTATTTTTCACTAACTTATTAGTACTGCATTAATTTCCAATATTAGTGTTATATGCAGAACAATAACTTTGTTCGCAAAACTTCAAATTTGCGTAAATGAGTTGATTATGACTTAGTTAAATTTCAAATATTATTGTGTGCATTTGAAGTTTTAATAGATAATTTAGTTAGTCACTAAAGTAGCTTAACTATAAAGTTATATAATTATGTAATATTTACTATTTAACTTGACTTATATATTACAAATAATTTGTTAGCCGCCAAAGTGTCTAAATTAGAAAGTTTATTATAAATGTTAAATTAGATAGAAATTCAATTACCCGTGAATATGCGATTCTATAATCAAAATGAGATTGATTTGTACTTTTTTGTACGCTTTTTTATTATCTTTTTGTGTCGCGTTTGCATGTGTTTTGCTTGCATTTACTGGTATTAGGAGTCTTTTTGGCCTATTTTGTTAGTTTTACGGCCTGTTTGGACTAGCATTAGTTGGGATTCTGAATTCTGGTATTCAGAATCTTAGGGTATTCATAATTTTGTGAATAGTAAGAATTCTTGTTTGTTATAGGATTTAGAATACTTTACTTTTTACTGTATATGTCAAATCATGTCTAAAAAGTGGGTGATAATATATTATTATATTATATTTGATGTCAAATCAAGTCTAAAAAGTAAGTGGTAATGTATTATTATATTGTATTAGTAATATTTAATTATTTAATTGTAAGATATTGTTGTTTAAGTATTTGATTTTCAAGTCTTAGAAAAAATGAGTATTCAGTATTCACAATACCGAATCCAGTATTTTGAATGTTAGGGCAAACATGACCTTAGGTTTTTGTAGCCTTTGTGCGGTTTTTAGTAGTTTTTCGTATATTTTTACTCTTTTTCATACTTTTGGCCATAGGATGACCAAGTGGAGCCCGCGCACGTTTGGAAGCGTTCCACTCGACTCGAATTTGACGGACAAGCAAGGATACATAGTACGAATGAGGAGCGATAGTCGGCGGACGTTTAGAGCGGAAACGAGAAACCGAGTCGGGTGCAGCCGTTCCAGTCGATCGACTGGCTTTCAGTCGATCAATTGATAGTCTAGTCGATCGACTGGACCTCTCCAAATCGACTGGAGTACAGGGAGTTTGGCCATTTTTGATGAAGCAGTCGATCGACTGGCCCTTAGTCGATCGACTACTGTCGATCGACAGTTAAGTCAGTCGATCGACTGAGATGATGGGGATTCCGTGATTTTGGTCCATTTTGACGATTTTACCCCTACGATTTTGTGTATATAAGCCAGCTCTCTCCAACCTTATCAAAAACTCTCCTTGGTGGTTTTGGACTAGTTTCATCTCCTCCGAGCCTCTACATTTCCTTTGCCATTAAAAACCTAGCTTAAATCCTTAGTTAGTGTAGTTTAGCTAGCTTAGTAGTTAGTTTAGTTAGGTTAGTTTTAGTTAGCAAGTGTTGGAGAGGGTGACAACTTCTTCATTTGTGGCTTTAATTGTGTTGAAAAATTGGATTTGCTTTTGAAGGTTGTAATCTACATTTGAAGTTCTTGTTTGGTGTTTAATGTTATTGGTAGTTTTCTTTCCCTTCATTGTTATGCTTGTTCTTGTTGTTGAGTTGGTTATTAAGCTTTGGTTTGTGTTGTTTTCTTTTCATTGTTCTTCAATTTCTCATTTCTAGATTTAGTTTGTTCTTGTTCTTACAAAACTCCATGAATGCTTTCATCTTCAAGCTTTTTACCTCTTTTAGATAGACAAACTTTTGGCTCTTGAAAGATGTATGAACTTTTCATCTTTGGTAGATTTGACTTTTCTCACATTCAATGCTCTTTGACCCATTTCAATTTCAAATGCTTTTAATTTCCCTCCAATTTCCTTTCCAATTTTCAAGCCTTCTTAGTTTAGTAAATTTTAATTTATGTAATGTTGTTAATTAGGTTTAATTAATGTCATTAATTAATTACTTTCAAGCAAGCTTTAATTTGCATTTGATGCAACTAGTTTAGAAATTACGAGTTTATGGTCTAAGTTCATTTAGAGCCATTAATCAGAGCTTGTTGAGACTCGGGGTTGACAAACCCTAGAATTAGGATTGAAGACTCTAATACCTTATCGACATTTGGGATTGACAACCGCGAATCGTGGATTAAGTGCTCGGCAAAAATAGATTGATCGTGGAGACGAACCGAACACCCTAAACCCTCATTTTCATTTAAATCTCTTTTAATTCTTGTCCTAGTTGATTTTACCAATTATTAAAAATTAGCCTTTAGCATCAATTACGTTTAATATAGTACATTGTTGGATCACCCAAAGGAGAACTTCAATATACATTTATTGTCTCTATTCTTAAATTTGAATTATGTAATTTCAAAGCATTAATACACCAATCAAGTCTTCTAATTGCATTACATATTCCTACTTCTCTTCTTTCGCATGCTTCGTTTATTCCAATGTTTAACGAGCTTAACTATTCCATATGGTGTGAGCAAATCCAATTTCACCATGGTGTTTTGGGTCTTGACTTAGCACTTCACGTCGAAAAGCCTACTGCTATTACTACTAGCAGCGGCACTGAAATATATGCCCATAATGCTTGGGAAAGGTCGAACAAACTAAGCCTTACACTTATGCGAATTAACATAGCAAATACCATCAAGTCTACTCTCACTCAAACTGAAAATGCTAAGGAATTCATGAAATCAGTAGGAGAGCGCTCCCAATCTGCTGATAAGTCTATTGCTGGGACATTAATGGCTACTTTAATTACCATAAAGTTTGATGGTTCTCGTAGCATGCATGAGAACGTCATTGAAATAACGAACATTTCATCAAGACTTAAGTCCTTAGGGATGACTGTGGATGATAACTTTCTTGTGCAGTTTATTTTGAATACGTTTTCAAACCTCACAAAATCGACTCACGTAGTTTTCAAACCAAATGGGAAAAATTCATTTTCTAGTTTTCCATTTAATTCTTCATCTGAAATATTCGGTTGTTGGCGTTTAATGCCCTCCGTAAAAAGGCTGCATATTTAACGAAGTGAAATATTGTTATAATCAATTACATCAAGTAATATATAAAATATTGTTTATAACCAATTATACCTGCTAAAATCCTTGAGTTCATCACAATTTAGTAATACGTATTTTCTCACCGCATCAAACTCTTGATCTGACATCCATTTTTTTCCTGCTATGGATGAGAAGGGTTCACCATAGTTTTTGAATACTGGTGGAATCTCATCATCGTCATCTCCATCATTCTGAACATCTTCATTATGCTTGTTCTTCTAGTGGAGACTTGATATTTAAAGTAGTACGAACTAAAAGTTGACGCCTCTTCAATTAGATAAGCATTTGCTATCGATCCCTCGACACTTGATTTGTTCCTCACACTATTTTTAAGTTTACGAAGATATCTTTCGAAATGATACATCCACCTATACTTCACTGGACCATCAATTCTTACCGTATATGATAAGTGGATCGGCAAATGCTTCATTGAGTCGAAAGAAATTGGGGGAAAGATCTTCTTCTGTTGGCGCAAGATCAGAGGAATATTTTTTTTTTCCAAATGAGTCATATCACAAGTTTAGATAACTCTTGCACTCAGGTCTTTGAAGAACAAACTCAACTCTGTTAGAGCTTTCCAAAGTGGATTGGGGAGTAGTTCTCGAAAAGCAATTGGAGTTAATCGTTGCATAAACACATGACAGTCATGACTCTTCATCCCATGCAATCTCAATCCTTTCATATCAACGCAGCGTCCCAAATTTGAAGCGTACCCGTCTAGAAACTTAAGAGTCTTAACCCATTCACACAAAGTAATTTTTTACTTTTTATCGAGTGTGTAAGAATCTTTGGGATACTTTCTCGAGTCATCAGCTTGAAGCGATGGACGAAAATAATAGTCGTTCAGCTCATCTCTTGATTTCGATGTATCTTTTGTCTTCCCCTTCACACTCATCACCGTGTTGAACACATTCTTCTCAATTTATATAACATCTAAATTATGACGAATTAAATTTGTGCTCCAGTACGGAAGATTCAAGAAAATACTTTTTTTCTTCCAACCGCTTGTCTTTGCGATTTAAGCATTAACACATTCTGCTTCTAGTTCAGTGACCTTCAGAAGCCAAGTTTATCTATCTCAGCCAATATCTCTACTCCTGAATGAATGTTTGGCGGGGGAGCATCAACCTTCCTATTTTTTCGAAAGTTTTGTTTATCTTTTTTGAAAGTGATGATCACAGTCTAGAAACTTCTGGTGGTTATCAAGAGTAAATGCATCACATCGCTCCATGCAATATGGGCAAGCAGTTCAACCGGCCGTACTCCACCCGACAACATGGAGTATGCGAGAGAATTACTAATTGTCCACATAAGGGCTGCCCGCAACTTGAAATTCTGCTTCTTAGACACATCATACGAGTCAGCACCATCCGTCCACAGCTGTTTCAACTCTGCAATTAGAGGTTGTAGAAAAACATCCAACTTGTCCTTAGGGTTTTTGGGGCCTGCAACAAGAACACTTAAAAGCAAATACTGTTATTTCATACACATCCAGAGTGGCAAGTTATGTGGTGTGACTATTGTCGGCCACGATGAATATTGCAATCTGAAACTACCAAAAGGTTGAAGTACATATGTGCATAGACCCAATATGACGTTTTGAGATTCGGCGGCGAACTCTGGATGAGTTTGATCAAAACATTTCCAAGCCTCTGAATCTGATGGATGACGCATGACATCATCGCCGATACGTGTTCAGCATGCCACCGCATATCTTTAGCTGTAGCCAGAAATGCGTACAATCTTTGCAAATGGGGAGTCAAGGAAAAGTATTATATTTTCTTATACGCAACTAATTTGTACTTACGTTGTTTTGCGCTTCCCTGCTTCACAGGTTTGAACCAGAGTTCTTTACATAACTTGTAACTATCGAGTTCACAATCATCCTTCCAGTAGATCATACAGTTATTCTTGCAGCAATCTATCTTCTCCACCGGTAAGCCCATACCCCTCAATAGTTTCTTAATTTCGTAGAAATTATCTGCAACTTTATTGTCTTCAGGCACAATCTATTTGACTAGATCAATAAATTGATCATAACACTTCAGATAAATGCCATTTTCTGACTTTAAATTCATAAGGCGGGCAACAAAAGAGAGTTGGGTGTGTTTTTCGCAACCTGGATACAGAGATTGTTTTACAGCTTCTAACATATCGAAAAACTTCTACCCCTCCAAATTAGGCAATTCTTTTGCATCATCATTCATCTCGAGATCAGGTCCGTCAGCATCTTGCACCATATTTATGTACACATTTGGTGAGTCTTCAGGAATGACGGAAGATGATCCCCCGACTTCAGAATTACAACGCGATGATACGAGATCTACTATTTTCCCGTGATGAGTCTAAATGTGATAATCGGAAACGAACCCTTTGGCACATAGATGATATTTGATGTCATCGATATCGAAGGAACTACGATTCCTACACTTAATTTGTTTCTAAGGACATTTCAACTTAGCATCTTCCCTCTCTGCAGAATCATGTGTGAGTGCAAATTCGATGAAACTCTCCACCCCTTTTACGAATATATCCGAAAGAAATCCATCATCACCTTGTTGTTTGTACATCCAACTACGATCGGTACTATCCATCCTATAATTTAGGGTATCAATTATTTGTGATACTAACTAGAAGGATCGATCGTTCTAGAGTGAGAGGAAAAGAATGTGGGTGGCGAAATTTTGGCAGCATTACCAGGAAGAAGAGTAATTTGGATTATTGGTAAGGCCTCTACCCCATTCAAGAATGTTAGTAGTATGTATTATCTTAAGATATGCATTTTTGTTGGCTTCAGAATTTCAGCAGCAACTCCCCTTAGTTCTCTAAGTACACATATATTTCAGTGTACCCGAGTATAAAAGAAAGATGCATAAATCGAGATTTCTAAGTCAACATAACATATACGCATAAGATATAACCATACTACACCCACATTCTCAAACTGTCCAAAAATGGGACAGTTTGAAATTTAGTATCAAACTCTCATTTTTGATACTAAATCCCAAACAGGTCTAAGGTACGTATTCTAGAAGGGAACAATTCAAACTTTAGTATCAAACTTTCTATTTGATACTAAATCGAATTAAACGAGTTGAAAATACCTATTGTTCTTACTATATTAATCATACAGAATCTAAAAACAACTATACCAACCAAACACAATAATATCACCAAATGTAAATAGTCAGTCAGCCACGGGCTTCCCATGCATGTACAATATACATTTTTTTAAAACTCGGCCGATCACCATGGTCTTCCCATGCATGTACAATATACATTTTTTTTAAACCCGGCCGATCACCACGGCCTTCCCATGCATGTACAATATACTTTTTTTTTTAAATTCGGCCGATCACCACGACCTTCCCATGCATGTACAATATAAAATAAAATGTTCGGCATGCATCACAATATATATTAATTCAATAATGTAACTAGGCCTAAATTCAATAAAACTGAAACCTACATTTCTAGTTAGATACGATTGTACTCTAGTTTTCTAAATATTAACTAATTCACCCTTAAACTATGACTAAATTCAAAATTGGACCTTAATTATCTAATTAGATACGATCAAATCCTAATTGTTTAAAAATAAAATTTAAAATAGATTTTAAATTAAAAAAGAAGATTTTAATATTCTATTTTTATTTAATTTAAAACAGGAAATTATTTTTTTATTTAAGAAAATAGATTTTATAAACTAAAAAAATAAACAAAAAATTTAAAAAAAAAATCCAAAAAATTCAATTCTATATTTATTTAATTTAAAATTATTTTAAACAATTAAAACAAATTTCAAAAACAAAATAAATAATAAATAATTTTAAATATAAGAAATAGAGAATTAAAAAATAATTCCAACCCTAATTCAATCAAATCGAACCCTACACCTAAAATCATTCACAATTGCATAAATCAAGCCTAAATTCCTTAATTGAACCCCCAATTAAATTTCTCAAAACCTAATTCCTAAATTCAAACCTTAAACCCTAAATTAAATACTAATTGAACCCCACAATCGTAACTTAAAACCATGAATCATAAATTAAACCAAACACTAATTACTAAATTGAATTACAAATTAAATTAAATCAATACCCTAAATTAAAAAAAAATATTCAATTTAAGTTAAAAGGCTAACATACCTTAATATATGGCGATGGCGGTGCTCCGGCGTGTGTCGTTGGCAGAAATTTCTCCCTTCTCCCTTTCCTCTCTCTGTCTCAGACGGATTTTTTTTTCTGTGTGTGTTTGGTGCGCAATAAGGGAAACTGCAGCGCCTGCTGTAATTTTATGAACTTTACTGATGGATGTAGAGCTGTTAGTAATTCCACCAGTAAAAATACCCAGCATTGCAAACGGAAGGAATCCGTCGGTAAATAGAAACCGGGGTTGCCAACGGCTTTGTTTCCGTCGGAATATAAAAATCCAATTTTTTTAAAAGACTTGCCGATGGACATGTTCCGTCGGTATATTGGGCGGGCTTAATTGCTGATAACTTCCCGAGAACTTACCGACGGACATTACTACCGAGGGGCTACGTCTGCTGGTACGCCGTCGATAATTCTGGCCTTTGGGAAAGCCGTTGGTAAGGCCGAACTTTTACCAATGGCATGCTACCCATCAGTATATTCTGTCGGCATTTTCGTCTTCTTTTATAGTGATAATGAATTAGAGAGAATTTAATAATTTTTGTTTTTGGTATCCTATAATATGTGTTTTCATTGGATTATTTTAATAAACTACTTGATGGTTCTTTGTGTTTGAATAAACTATATGATATTTTAACAGATAGTTAATTGCAATAGTTATACTGCTTATATTGATCAACAATTATACTAATTGTATTTGTCGACAATCACACATTTGTGAAACTTATTTTATACATATTTGTGTGTGTTTATTAAATAATGTTTCTATGTTACGGTGAAGTAATAAAAAATTTTAGTTGCATTATATTCTTTTTTACATATATTATAATGAGTTTGGATTTTGTACGTGTACATAAAATGTTAAACTATTGTGATCCACATCTGTAGACAAATGCATGATAAAGTTTAATCTAACATTAAATAGTTAAGTCTTAGTGTTGAACAATGTTACCTATCAATTTTCAAGAATTTCTTTTTATGATATTTCGAATGGTATTTCATACGCGATGAGATCAGCAAAAATGAAAAACAATCTATTTTTCACGTTGGACTTTTTTTTTAAGAAGTTGATTTTCAATCATGACCAATTGTATATTGTTATATCAAGAGTGATCAATTGTAAGGTTAAAAGTCATGATTAGCGATGATGAAAAAAACATAGTAGCAAAATCACAAATGTTGTGTACGAAATAGTTTTTCGTAATTTATAAAGTGCATTCACTCCATGATTTATCTTTTCATGAACCATGTTTTTTGACACACACACTATCTATCTATCTATCTATCTATCTATCTATTTATAACCACATAGTTAATGACTCTAATTAATTAAAAAAAACAATAATATTCAAGTTTTCCGTGCAACTATCAAAAAAATGTACATTTTATATGGTGCGATTATTAAAGTTTAAGAAAGTATATTATAAACAGTTTTTGTCTTTTATTTCCATTCATATTTTAAAGTGTTATAGTTTGGATTTAAGAATGCACATCTAGCTTATGTTCGTGAGTTCATTATAAAAATAGAATATTTCAAAAACTACTCGTAATGTTTGGAGTATTTACAATTAAATACCCCACAATAGGTAGTTTCTTAGAAAGAAAGAAAAACTCTTATGGGGAAAACGTAGGAAAAATTACTTTTTTAATTCATTATATTATCGATTTTTCAAAAAAGGACTATGATATGTCCAATATTAAAACACCTACACTAAGTTGGTAAAATTATCGAAAGAGGTACAAAATTATCCCAATTGGGCTTTTTTGATGACGTGGTGTGATTTAATACTTTCTTATCATTTTTCTTTAATTTTAAACATTAAATTGAAGACAAAAACCTAGGAAGAAACTCATTTTGATGCATTATATTGGCAACATTGCAGAAAAGATACGAGATATTGGCTTTCGTCAAACCACATTCATTAGGTTGGCCAATTCATCCAAAAGAAAAAGAGTTCAAAAAAGCTTGAATAGAGCATTTTTTGATGCGGCATTATTCTAGATTTCTTATCATTTTTCTTTAAATTTAAATATTAAATTGAAAACAAAAACCTGTTTGCCCTTCATTCATTTTCCTTGAATCAAATTAATAAATTTAATAAATAAAAAATTAAAAAATAGGTGATAAATAAAAAAAAATATATAATAGATCTTACAAAACTATAAAATACATATAAAAATTTATATGATTTTTTTATTATTAATAAGATTTTAATTAATGAAAAATTTATAAAATCAGAAATAAATATAAAAACATTGAATGAATCTTAAGAAATAATAAAAATATAAAGATATTTATATGAAAAATCTGATTTTTTTCATATAAAATTTTATATTTATTTTATAATTTTTTATCATTTATTTTATGTTTTTATATTTTTATCTAATTGTATCAGTTAAGGTATTTTTTTATATAATATTCAATTTTCCAAAATATAAATTTTACATTTACTTTATAATTTCCTGATATTTATTTTATGTTTTTTATATTAAGAGTTTTATTAATTCTTTGTTGATTCAGATTTTATTAGTTAGATTAAAGGAACAATGAAAGAAAAGCGGAAAAAAAAAGGGAGAGCAAAAGAGTTTGTAATGTTTATAATTATTGAAAAATGATAAGAAAATATAAAACCACACCACATCAGCAAAATTTTCTACCAAACTTTTCTTTGAACCTTTTTTGATCAATTGGTCAACCTAGTAGACGTGGTTTGACGATGGCAAATGTCACGTACTTTTTCTGAAATGTAACCAATATAATGGACCAAAAAATGAATTAGTTTCCCAGTTTTTTTTCTTTAATATAATGTCTAAATTTTAAGAAATGCGATAAGAAAGTATTGAATCATGTCACGTCAGCAAAAAAGATCAGTCGGGATAATTTTGTACCTTTTTTGATAATTTTACCAATTTAGGGCTCGTTTGTTTTATCGGATGGGATTGAATAATTTTATCAAAAATTGATGGACAACACTGTGCTGATAAAATAACTTGTTATTTGTTTCATCTGATACATTTTTTTATAAAGTTAGGATGGATTATCCATTCCGGTATTTGTTATCCTTGATTAAGATAAATTGTAACAAAATACAAATATAGCCTTCTAGTTTTTAACACATTTCCAATTTAACTTCACTGTTCTCGTCTTTAATTTGAGTAAAGCAAATTACAGGGCCTTTGAGCGTGCCTGCACATTTTAATGGCCGCCTCGTCCTGTCTTTACTTTCGTCCTCCTCTTTCCCAACAACGTCATCTCAAACCAACCGGCGACCAAACGAAAACCTCTCGCAACAGAGCAAGTCCCCAACAAAAAAAAAAAAGAAAAAAAAAATTATCCCTCACCATCGCCGGGATACCCAAGCCCAACACCGCCGTCGCTCAATTCCACACCAGAATTCAGTCATGGCCATAATTAATTCCAAAACCAAGGACCCAAAACTGTTGTACGTTAGATATAATTCGAATCCGACTCACCAAATCAAAAACCCAGGCCAGATCCAATGATTTTGGTTTGACAAAATAGTTGCCCTACTCTCTCGAAATCGGAGGCATTCGAGATAATTCACTGAGCCTCAGAAATTTTGATAAATTTTTCGTATTGAAATTTGCAGAAACGATATCCCAAAAATTTTAAACTTTTTCCGGGCGCGATTCAACCAGTTATTTTCTCAATTCATTGAACTTTGAAAGAATCTTATTCCATATTTCAACCAATTTCCTCATATACTCGCCTCCAAATTTATGCGGCAGATCCAAACTCTTGAAGGTTTGTAGTTGAAAGCAGCTATTTATTTATGTTTGTCATGTGATTACATGTTCAATTGAGGCCAAAGTCGACCAAATACTTACCTTTTAAAGGGCATCCAGGTAATTTTTGTGGAGGCACACATCAGGATAATTTTATCCCGGGGGTGGGTTGGGACAGAGTTATCAACAACGTAAGGGATAAGTGACGGGCTTAGGATAGTATCCCGGGCTTTTATCTTTAAATACAAATGCAGGAAATAATGGGATATCCCTCTTAATCCTGTCCCCACCCCCCAACCAAACGAGCCTTAGTGAAGTTGTTTTGATACTGAACAATATCATGGTCCTTTTTTTGAAAGTGGACAATATAATGAATTAAAAAATAATTTTCCCCAAAAACTTAAGGTAGAATCAACTATACATCAAGGGTTACTTTGTAAAAAAATCTAACCCCAAAACCCAGTAGTAGTTTTTGTAATTATATTAACTCTTTTAAAAAAAATCTTGAGGTTTAGTCTAATTACAAAAAAACCTAATAACTATATTTTTAAATTTTAAATACTCAATGGTATTTCACTCTATTTTACAAACTGTATTTGTCAATAGAGATTTGTGTTAAGAGAAAAATAATTTAGTTAGATGAATATATACTACTTATATATATAATTATTTAATTAATTATTTTAAAACAAGCTTATATTTAATTTTTTTTTCATGCAATTATAAAATTAAATATTGTACGTCCTTATTTTATGTTATGCAAATAATATGGCTCATTTTCTCACTAAGCAAGCTAAAAACTCATCCTTTTTATCTAAAGTTCTCAGGTTGGGAGCAAGACCATGACATGAGGCGGTGAATGTGATAAAAGATAATAAGTTTAATTATATATTTTCATTTTATGTTGATGTTGTTGTTGACGATGATATTGTTGTTTTCATCGACATTATCTAACAAATAAAAAGTCTGTTCAGGAAGAGAAATACTAATTGGAAATGATTACGGTGTCTTCACGGTATCATGCCTCCAATCCCGTACATCTACATCCATCAATCTTTTAATATTTATACCTTAAGATTGATCCAATAATTATGAATAGGTGAAGAATGATGCATTTACGGCACCGTAAAATATCTCATACTACTTGAATGGGTTATATTGTACGGGGAGTTTAAATTTACCATTAATTGGATCTTACCTCGTCACAAAGTCGGTAAATTAAAAGAGATTATAAATAATTTAATACTTAATTAATTAGCACTCCGTTCCGCCGATCTCGACTTGAGAAAGCATGCTGAAATTCACTTTCTATATACAATATGCGCATTATTGTACCATTACTAATACACTTGACCAAATATTACTTTCTCAAAATTTTTATCTTGATTTAACTCAAGAAAGCACAATGTCACTAGAATGGAATCAAAACGTATTTTGATACCTAAAGAAACCATTGACGCGAGTTTATTTTTCACATTCATAAATATAATCGGGACTGCAGATGGCTGTAACCCCTAAAAGAAAATATTGAGTTTAATTCCTACTGTAAAATACTAAATAATATTGTTGATGTTGGTTACCCATTTGATCCATGTAAAGAGATCTTTATCATAGATGTAATAGTTAGTGAGTATTTAATAATCATAAATAAAATCTGAGAATAGTGGCGTGAATTCTACCACTGAAGAGTTCACTTGTAAATATGAAAATATGCAAGTTGAAATGAACAAATGAAAGTAGGCTACATGAAAGGTGATAATATGAACCATATCGCCACACTTTTCTACAACCAACAATTATGGACTTTCTATAGAGTCATGTAAATTGAGAAAGTGCAAACTTTCAAAGTTCTCTTGATAGATGTATATATCAAAGAGAGGTGTAGACTTTATGGGGAGTCTCAACATAGGTGTGTTGTACTCTTTTTCCTTTTTAGACCAAGTTATTTTCTCATTGGGTTTTGTTATTTGGCAAGGTTTTAACGAGACAACAATGAAAAACCATTTCACCATTTAACTTGGCACAAGGGGGAGTGTTGAAGGAAAAAACACAATTAGTGTGCTTTCGTCAACAAGTAACCGATGAAGGACAATATAGGTATTTTTTATCTTTATATATTATGAAGACATGTATTTATACCCTATATAAATGGAGTCTTTGATGAATAAGAGAACCCTAATTCTACCATCTATTTTGTGTCTTTTCTTTTCTTCTTTTTCTTGTACACGTTAACAGCACGAAACTCTGACCTATGATAGTGATCGACAAATAAACCTCCATAACCAAAGCAACAATTATAAAATTTTCGTAGGTTGAAAATCTAACTGCGTTGTAAGTCTGAAAAATTATTTTCTCACGTTTCAACCGTTGGATCACGTTACGATTTTTACAGCACCTTCAAGATCTATTGAATTACGTTCTGAATGGTGAAGATTAGATTTAAAGATACAAGGAATATATATATATATAATTCTGAACAAAGTGGATTTTATTTTCACAATTTTCTGTGCAACGTTTTTTCAAAATACGATTTCGCACAATATAACCATTATGAAGCCACAATTGGATATATTATTCCGCACATATACAAATTTAATATGAATGGTGGAGATTCGGATATGAGATCTGAAGAATCCTATAATGAATTTTGAACAGAGCTAATCCTGTTTCCCAAAACTGTCTGCCCACTTTCTTTTAAAAATTAAATTACGCACAATTTAACCGTTGGATGAAGTTGAATTCTGGATATTATATTAAAAAGATATAGTGGTTAAATCTATACAGTGAATATCGGGTTTGAAGGTCTATGTCATCAAAAACATATCGCGGATAAACTTATTGCGAAACCAAAATTAGGAAAGAACGTCTCTTTCCTCCAAGGTAACTCGAATTACCCTATTATTTATTAAATTTGAATAATAAATATTTATTTATATAGATATATGGAATTGTATGTATTATTATGCATTCTTCTATAAAGCATGTATATGTATATATGTTATCTATGATTATATGCATGTTATATTATGTATAATATTGATAAATATAAAATTTTGATACTTTAATGATATTCACAGAGTATATAATATATTATTATTTATACACTTAGATGATTTATTATTTAGAAATTTTAAATAAAGTTATCTATATGATTAGATGAGAGATTTATCATGATTTTGCGAATATATTTAGTTAATCATGAATTACGATGAATTGATAGACTCATGTATGTTGATCATGAATTTCGATGAATTGATATATTCATGTATGTTGGTAATTCTTTTCAAGCTGATTTTATAAGCTACTTTCAATGTATGCATTATTGATTGTACGTTTGCATATTTTCATGATAATGAAAGTTCATTAACGATAAAGAATTGTATAAAGAAGGATTATGACATATATTCTTCAAATTCATTATCTAAAGAAAATGATTAACTAACTCAATCTAAATCCAAAATAATATAAAAAAATCAAGTACTACTATCAGTCGTTTGATGTGGAAACTAGTATAACTACAATTCCATAATATTATCATACACCAACCCCACTGATAAAGAATCGTGAAACTAAGTCAAAGTTAATTCTCTAATGAACTTGAGAATTCATATTGACCCCAATATTATATTGAAGTATATTTAGTTACAAACTTTCAATGAACTTTGGGATGTGCTCTAAATGAGTATTTTAATAATATGAAACACTACTTCCAAACCTAAGAAGTGAAAAGAAATTTGTTTGTTTGCTAAAAAGGGCCAATGACTTTGATATGTTGCGACTAAAAACATGTCTTACCATATGTGAGAAAGAAAGTCACTTTAAATGATAATAATAAGTAATTGAAGTATACGATCTCACTCTTTTTTTTTCACTTGAGCAAACATACTTATGCACTTGTATAATATTAATTATAATAATAAGTCATTGAGAGACATGTCATTATTCTTCATAATACCAATGTCAGACCTCTCGATAAGGAAATTTCTTAACTTGGATCGATATGAATAGTGGAAATAACCTCAAATTAAAGGGGAAGAGACATGTTGATCCCTACCTATATGGGTAGAATGAACCACAAGGTAAGATATGTAAGAGCTCGCGATATTTATTGGTCGTGGTAGATATTGTACCATTACTAATACACTTGACCAAATATTACTTTCTCAAAATTATTATCTTGATTTAACTCAAGAAAGCGCAATGTCACTAGAATGGAATCAAAACGTATTTTGTTACCTAAAAGAAACCATTGACGCGAGTTTATTTTTCCCATTCATAAATATAATCGGGACTGCAGATGGTCTGTAACCCCTAAAAGAAAATGTTGAGTTTACTTCCTACTGTGAAACACTAAATAATATTGCTGATGTTGGTTACTCATTTGATACATGTAAAGAGATCATTATCATACATGTAGTAGTTCGTGAGTATTTTATAATCATAAATATCTCTGAAAATAGTGGCGTAAATTCTACCACTGAAGAACTCACTTGTAGATATGAACATATGCAAGTTGAAATGAACAAATGAAAGTAGGCTACATGAAAGGTGATAATATGAACCATATCACCACAACTCTTCTACAATCAATAATTATGGACTTTCTCAAGAGTCATGTAAATTGAGAAAGTGCAAACTTTCAAAGTTCTCTTGATAGATGTATATAGCAAAGAGATGTGTAGATTTTATGGAGAGTCTCAACATAGGTGTATTGTACTCTTTTTCCCTTTTTGACCAAGTTTTATTTTCTCATTGGGTTTTGTTACTTGACAAGGTTTTAACGAGGCAATAATGAAACATCATTTCACAATTTTACTTGGCACAAGGTTTTAACGAGGTAATAAGGAAAAACACAATTAGTATGCCTTCATCAACAAGTAACCGATGAAGGACAATTTAGATATTTATTATCTTTATATATTATGAAAACATGTATTTGATACCTTATATAAAACACGTGAACTCCACTCTTGGCAACAGCCCTCTGCTGTAGCAAAAGTACCAGCCAGATAAGAAAGAGGGTCGGGCCAAGAGCGCCATTCCGAATGTTGAAGAATGGGACTATACTTAGTCATTGCCGTCAAAAATCCAGATGGAATATTTCTTAGAAGCGAAAGTTTTCAATGTGAAAGCCYAATCTCAGGTTCCTAGATAACAGATAGGCGAACCCTAATTCTACCGTCTCTTTTGTGTATATTCTTTTTCCCTTACCTTTTACAATAATATATAGTTTTAACCAAAGTCGTGTGTTATATATCATACTAAAACTATTCGTATTTTCGCCCCAAAGAATTTAATTGATTCCTATATCTAACCAAACTACACGTCACCACATTAAATATTATAGTATTGACTTGTCTTCCCCCAATTTTGTGAAAGGATTAGTCCGAGCACGAGACTATTAGAAGACTTCACTCATATAACAAAAGCAAATGATCAAAAAGTCTACGCAGCACAAGTCATCCCTAGCATGTCCCCACCCCTTTTTGTCCCATTTTTGCACAATTCGATTCAAGAAACTGAGTCGTCGCAGCCATTGAATCAAAATTTATCTCGTACTCTAATTAAATGCTTATTTGTTATTCTATAATATTCGGGGATTAGGACTAAAAATACAAAATTAATGTTTGTTGAGAAATTGTTTTTATTTTTATTTTTGAAAAAAGAAATTCTTATTACGTTGTGCAAGGCCTCAAATCTGTGGACATGTAGCTCTAGTCAAGATGACGATGATGTTAGGCATTTTTGGGACCCAACTCCAAAATAGCTTGGCCACCACTTATAAGTTATAAGCAACAACCATGAAGCTTCTTTCTACACTATAGGAAGCTCACCAAGAAAAAGCCCCTCCACTTATCACTATCTATATATCTATCTCATAAATCACAACTAATATAGAACTAATTAATTTATACCAATGCACACTCACTGTGTAATCATGGCTGATAATTATCAAAATTACACAAAAGCGCCAATCATGAGCACTCCAAATGAGACCAGCTTTGAGGTTTCTGATTTTTTCGAGTTCAACGACTGGATTGAGGAGGATCCCATGTTTTCTTCGATGCCCGCAGGTTATAATGATAATAATAATAATAATAATAATCCTCAGATGAATCAAAATTATATGCAGTCCGATATGGCGGTTAACTCAAGTGGGATTAGCAACATCAGCGATTTGCATGAAGGGACTATTATTCATAGTAAGCAAGCCTATATCTTACGAGTTTTTTCTTTTTTCTTTTTTACAAGTGTTACTCATGAATTTTAAAGCTCAAAATGTTACTTTTGAAGTTTTTCTATAAGTGCAGGGAAAATATTTGTTTTTGTTTGCACTGAACTTGAAGATTTAGTCTTCTAAGTTGTTTTGTTTGTTTTATTAACTCTAAGCATTTACTTGTTTTCGCTTTCAAAAAACTCGTACATTTAGTCCGATTTTAACCAAGATAACTTTATTTTATGGGAACTTGCTAATGACTGATGAATGCAAACATGTACATTTTATTGGATTTTAATGATATTAAACCCCTTGCATGCTAAATTTGGTGGTTTGAAGTGTCGATTCTTGTGCTGAATCACCAAAAACGTAAGTTTTATTAGACACATCAGTGGTCCATCATTCCAATTAGTTTGAATTACACAAGGAAAGAAACTATTTCAGTATTAGAGCTGATGTGTGCTGTGTTTGTGTCATAATCAGGAGACTCTAGGATTGGCAGTAAAGACATAAAAGAGAAAGTTGCTTTCAAAACCAAGTCTGAGGTTGAGGTATTGGATGATGGCTTTAAGTGGAGAAAATATGGCAAGAAGATGGTCAAAAACAGCCCAAATCCAAGGTATGTACACTATTTTCTTCAGGCATTTTTTTATCTTAATTCAGTTTTCACAGGCAAAAACTTGTGTTTTTTAAGAAATGAATAACCGCAAAAAACCTACCCTTACGCAAATGAAGTTTCATAAATTTTAAAAAGTCTACAACAAAATTTGTAGGATGTTATTTTATATATATATATATTACGTGATCATAAAAAATTTATCAATAAGTATTCAGCTAACAATAGATTTGACCCTTTCGAACTGCGTGTGTCGTTGATGAATATAATAAAGTTTTAGCAACTAATATTCTTAAAAGTAATTATATAAGATAATACATGAGGAGAGATACACGAGTGAAAGAAATATTATTTTTCTATTTTTACGGTAATTATTTATTGTTATTATTATTATTGGATAATGAAATTCGGAATCCAAGAGGTGAGGTTCAATTTTGTATAGAATCTTTCACTCATCGATATGACTTAGAATTCCATTAAAATACATTAAATCCACTTGTAAAAGAAATTCACATAATGTTTGATGATGATTAATTTTCATCAAAGACATTAAAATTGATGTTGAAAACCTCAAGATTTAATGGAATTCAAGAAATCCAAATTAAGGACACCGCCAATATTATGGAATTCTAAATTCCATCGTTTGGAAACTAAAATTCCATAGTTGGAAACACCATTAGTCTAAGTACCAAAAAAAAAAAAACACAGGCTATGTGTAAGATAATACAACATCAAGGGGTATTTGCAATTTTAAAATATAAGTGTGTCTAATTGGTATTAGAGAAAACCCAGGCTAGTTATTTTTTGTAACTCTCTCTTAAAAGAAAGTAATTTATCGCATCATAAGCAAAAAAATACTTGAGAATCAGAAGTCGACGGTCTTTGCAAATACAAGTTGAAAGTCAAATAAGCTAATCGAAAATGTGCGCAAAAAAAATCCTTTTTTTTTTTTCTTTTGAAGAAGTGATTTATAGTGGCAGAGGATCACAAGTTTTTCAAATAGAAGCTAAAAGCCGAGTTAGTATGTTGGATTTTTTTTATATGTAAAAGTCAGAAATAGATTCAGATATTTAGAAATTTTAAATATAGTTCTCCCTACTTTATTAGATCCTGATCAGATTATGCAAAAACTAAAAGCTGAAATTGGCATTAAAGAAAAACAACTAAAAACTACTTTTCTCAACCAAAAACTGAGAATCTCTTTGCAAACATTCCCTTAATAAACACTTCAACTTAAAGAAACTATGCACCTTCAAACATTTCTTGTCTCTGCAGTGTACTGAAAATTATCTTGATGACAAAACCTTATTCATGTAAAAAAAAAAAAAAAACAGGAACTATTACAAATGCTCCGTTGAAGGTTGCGCCGTGAAAAAGAGAGTCGAACGAGACAAAGAGGACCCACGTTACGTTGTAACAACCTACGAAGGCATCCACAACCATCAAGGTCCTCACCTGTGATTTCAAATCACACCAAAACTCCATAAAAGAAATAGCTCTCTATGTAGCTATACTTCACCTTCCCCATGATGTAGTATCAGACGGGCCCCAAAGTTAAATCTACGCCTCGATGGAGACTCTGATACGGACACACAGCTGATGTATGCTCAAGAAATTTTCATCTCTATTAAGGTTGTCTTGAGCAAATTGTACTTTTTGTCTTTCACTTAGCATCTTTATGTATTATTGCAACTAAATTACCAGAAAAAAAAAATTGCAACTTAATTTGTTTCATGATGCGATGCCATCTAATATAGAACTATAGATTTTCCAAGCCACTCTATGAGAATTTGTATTATTAGTGTTCTCATCTAGGAAAACAAAAGAAATGTGAAACTAGATACATAGATGATCATCACTACCTCTCCAAATCATTCGACAACCGAACATACTAGATCCATAATTTACCAAGATTTCTATACGCCAATGCTGTGTTTAGCCAATTTCTACATTATTAATAATAATTAACAAATATTTAATCAAAAAGAACAGCTCCAACTCGGTCGATTAATATTTGTGTTTACATGACAGATTCATTTGGAAAAATAATGTCAGGGTTTCTTACATGGACATTAAGCGCAACCCGTTCGTCCCATGAAGCCGCTTCGCCTCGATTAGGCAATGATATGCTCCACAAAACATCTCTGGGCGCCGCCTTTTTCAATAACCCATTTTTCGAGGATTTCATAACAGCCTTAGAGTTTGAAATAAAATTCGCGTTGGACGATTTAGCCATACCACTCGAAAATAGCCACCTCGATCCCGATAATTGTTGTCTGCTAGTGCCCCAAACCTGTTTATTATCACCGTTCGTAACATCCAGCCCGGCGAGATGAGCTTCCGAAACTTTAAACAACGGCCCGCGAATTTTATTTTCGTAAACCCTGTCTACTTGAATCAGAGCAAGCATGGAGGGGCCCACCATCTCGTAATTACGGAACGGGTCCCTAAGCTGCACTTTTAAACCCATTTTGAAGTTTTTGACGAAAACGCTATCAGTCTCGTCACAAAATTCATCAGAATCGAGCCTTATCCATTCATCCAACGACAAAGAGTGCTTAATTAGTTCGTCAATATTGGTAATAACCTGCAAACTCGAAGCGCTTTCAGAGCTCGAATGTGCTTCTTGATCTGGCATGCCGGACTGAATTTTTAGCCCTTGGACTAAAAGGCCTTCGATATTTGTTATCGCCAAAGGAACTAAATCTTCAAATGACACATAATCTGATTCCTTCGACTCTGAACTCTGCAAAGCCCCTCTGTAAAGCAGGCCAAAGTAAAACTAAATGAATGCATGTGATTAAGAATCAGATAATTTATTTAAAGGGATAATTACAAAAACTACCCATGAAGTTTGACCTAATTACTGAAAAAAACCAAATTATTTTTCAAAATTAAGAATACCCACTTGAGGGTAATTTTTGTAATTATTCCTAATTAAAATATAAAAAAATATCAATGGAGTATTTGTAATTTCGAAAGCAAAACGAAATGAATACGTGTGATTAAGAATTAGAGAATTTATTTCAAGAGAAAAACCTACAAAAACTACCCATGAAGTTTTACCTAATTACTAAAAAATAAATTATTTTCAAAATTACAAATACCCACTTGAGGGGTGATTATTGCAATAATTCCTAATTGAAATAGAAACAAAAATTAATGGAGTATTTGTAATTTCGAAAGTACAACGCATGTGATTAAGAATCAGAGAATTTAGTCAACAGGATAACGACAAAAAACTACCCTTGAAGTTTTACCTAATTGGAAGCATTTGAAAGTTAATGGAGTTTTTTGTAATTAGGCATTATTCATAATTGGAACATCAACTA
This sequence comes from Phtheirospermum japonicum, assembly GCA_014905375.1. Classification (NCBI taxonomy): domain Eukaryota; kingdom Viridiplantae; phylum Streptophyta; class Magnoliopsida; order Lamiales; family Orobanchaceae; genus Phtheirospermum; species Phtheirospermum japonicum. Next base: position 790,276 of record BMAC01000242.1, read on the forward strand.
TATAATTCACTTACCTATTAAAACCATTTGATCCACATTCAGATTCCAACAAAACCTCCCGCATCGTCTTCCCGGTCACATCTTCCAAAGGCATCAAATTATTTACCTGCACACACATCTTTTCAACTCCTCCACATGCCCAACACCGTAAAGTTTCCATCACCGTAATTCCCATTGCTGGTGGTAACACAACTGGAGCAGAAACTTGCACGATTAATCTGGCACCATTATTCGCATTCGCGAAAAGCAACGGGCTCATCGACCTCAAAAACCCGCCGTCCTTCGTCCTGACAATCGGGCCCACACCTTCTTCGATGGAAGGTAGTTTTAAAGGCTCGTCTGCAGGAATATAGACAGGACTACCAAACCCACCCGAGCTAGCGTGCGGAGAATACTGAAAAGCCTTCTCAGTCAAACCCCATTCTTGCATTAAAGCTTCGGTTTCCAAAGTCTCAAGCATTTTAGCGTTTCGTCTGCTCCGCAACAATTGATTTAAATTATCGTGATTTTTTTCAACTGCTTGAATAGGAAACGACAAATCATAATCATCAGAGTCGTCGTCATGACTCAGGTCAACGCTCAGCATGTTGAGAAATTCATTTTCTATCGATGATTCCGATACGTCATCCAAGCTAATAAGTGATTTTTCCGACTCGGGTTCGATGTGATTTTCCTGCTCGTAGTAATTATTTAAATCTAGCAAAGGATCGTATTCTTCATTGGATCCATATTCATGATCCCCGTGATTGTGGGTAAGTTTTGAATTCGATTCCACAACAAACTCGTCATCAAAAGCAATTTCGTCCCCGTCGAAAATCTCTGCAATATCAATGGTCTCGATTGCACCACTTTTTTCTATTCCCTGCTCGATTACGTCAAAATCGGCGTCACTAAACTCGTAAACATTTTTCACACCTGCAGATTCAGGCGAGCGATCAAAATCCATCACATTAACTCTTTTTTTCTCGTCGAGTTTCCGATACAATAAAGTAACCGAGTGTGAAAGCTCCGATTCGTCGTCAGTTGAAATCCTCGGAATGCTACCAAGATTATTAACATCCGGAACTTTCATAAAACAACCCGGATTGAACGAATTACCGTCCAATACGGAAAACCCGAAACTAACGTTTAGCATCCCGCCTTTAGCCTCTCCCGTGAGCTTAAAGCTAGTGGTCCATCTTCCCGAGCTACCCTTCTTATTGTCCGCTTCTAATAACTCCTCCATCGTAACTGGAAGCAATCTGCTCAGATCGATCCGGTGATTCGTGATCTCGAGCTCCGACGACGGGGCTACAGCAGAGACGCGAAGCGAAAAAATCTTGGGCTCGTATTTCGCCAGGCCATGGGCTCCGCTTCTACTGCCATAGACCGTACATCTGTGCTTGAGAGTCTCTTCGAACTCGGCCGTTCCTGAACGGGCCCGGACAGGCCGGGTTCTCGAAATGTCGTTTTTCCGGTTCCAAGCAACGCAGAGGCTGAGGTCGTTGAGATTTGGCGGCAAGGCTTCGATAGTGTGGACGTGCAGAAAGAAACAACAATTGAAGCGATGGTTACGGATGTGGGCCAGGGCCTTTAATGGCCTCCAGTTCCATAATGATGATCTTCTGTCCTTACTCGATAAATTTTGAATAGTGAGACTAGTAGACTTCGATCGTGAGATGCCAGCTTTAGCGGCCACGTCAGATGAATTTAATGGCTTACGTGGGGTTTCGTGTAGATACAGGGCTTTGCTAATTTCTTCAATATCGCGCAATAAAAGCCCGCAGCTTAAATCTTCGTCGTCACGTTCCATTGATTCGGCTTCGGACGACATGCCGTGTAAGTGGTCTCTGGAATGGGATGAGGCACAAAAGAACGTTTGGAAATTAAAATTGATTTAGCAATTGAATAAGAGGCAAAAACATTAATTGAATGATTATTCAAATGATACACAATCAAAATCTTTCTCTCGACAGGATTTATTCCCTTTCATATCTTGTGAACTCATTAAATTACTCAGATTTGTTTTTAATCTTCAGAATTGAGTCCAATGGAGAAAAAATTATAATAACTCATATTTGAGAGCCCAGATTTGTCAGATGAAGAAAACACACTTTACAGCAAAACCAATATATTTATAACAACTGCCCATTGAAGAATCTGAAAGCTCAATCAATCACGAAAAGCCAAAAGAAAAACAGTTTATTTAATTTAAGAGAAATTTTTAAATAAATCATTACTTCATTTCGCATTTATTCAGTGAGTCATACAGTTAAAAATCTTCAATTAAAATCCCAGATGCATAACACGCACATAACTAGACTGATAGCACACATACAGCAACTACCAATTTGCAGAGTAATGAAAAACAATTACCAATCATGCAAAAACCAAAGCAGAAACGTGAAACTTACAGAGATTTTCAAACAAGGAAGTGGAAAGTGTCGACTAATCCCTAGTCTTGACTGCTAAGCTGAAAACTCTCTCTCTCTCTCTCTCTCCTCCCTCTGGCTATGGATGGCAATTTAATGGCGCTGATTTGTAGCTTGGCTGGTAATATTCCATTTTTTGGGGATTGCGTCTCCGAAGCAGCTGAAATATTGAAGAATGGATTTTTTTATTCTTTTTATTTTTGTCTGGTGTTTTAGGTAGTCACGATATAAATAAACAATAAAATAAATAGAATTGATGTTGAGGAATTAAAAATGATTTGAACGGAGCAGATGAATGAAAAGACAACAACATGAAAACATTTTTTTAAAAGAAATTAAGTAGGGTGTTTTTATGAGATCATGTACCAATTCTAGTTTTTAATTAGATTCGGGTCAAATTCAATTGTGTCATTAATTTTTTTATAGATTTTTTAAAAAAATAAAATTAATTTATAGATTGTAATATTTTCAATTTAATATATAATTTTTAATTATATTATTGGGAATGATTATACAAGATATAGAAGTCATGATCTTTAGAATCTAATTGTTCTAGTAACAACATAAAATTCGAGAAAAAAACCATCATAAGAAACATTTAAGATATCATGGTAACACTAGTAGGATGAAAAGCAAATTACAACACTAATTTTAGATGTGTTGTACTTTTTGTACGCTTTCTTTTGTGAGTTTCCTTATACATCAAAGTTATAGTTGGTGATTTTCCTTCACCTTGCCCTATATTTTTCTTTTCTTCTTCTACTTCTTCCCATCTGCTTCTGTAAGTAGATATGCTAAGCAGCGGTGGTGCCTCTCTATGTTCGAATATGTTTCCTGTAAAAAATTGTTATCCACTTAAATTGGTAACTAATTTTCATTTACCCTTAGTCATATACTTAAAATTAAAAATAAATAAATAATACAAATTAGTAAATATATATATATATATATATATATATATATATAATTATTTTTTATTAATTTATTTTATATAATTTAAAGAATAGTAGTAATAATGAGGCTTCGTCTTTTTTACTCATTCAGGCAATGTAAACTCATTTTTACCAACAAGTGAACAAAACATGTTTTCTACCCATTTTCAATAGGAAAAGACTAATATATCCCCACTTTGATTTGAAGAGATTAAAGAGGATAAAATTTCTCATACGTTATATTATCGTTCACATGTTTAACTAGTCCAATTTTTTATTTAAAAAAAATTGGCGATTCCGGTTGCGAGAATCAAGATTAGAGTTCTCGTATGCACAATTTAATTTCTTCAGTTTTGTATTTGAAATTTAACACCATTTGGCCTTACAATAATTCCTAAGGTTTTTCTGTTTATCTGCTACGCTACAGTATTTATCCGCATATTGAAGGTAGGAATGTAATTCAGGTCGAGCAGTATCATTTCCACTGGTCGCCCTAACATGACCTCTCGCCCCAAACATTATTAACTACTCGACCCAAACTTATTTATATCACTCGAACTAAACATCAAAAAAATATTGCTCGACCCTAACATGACCTCTCGACCCAAACATTATTTACTACTCGACCCAAACCTATTGATACTACTCGAACCAAACATAGAGAAATATTAGTCGACCCTAACATTACCTCTCGCCCCAAACATTGTTTACTACTCGACCCAAATTTGTTTGTTGTACTCGAACCAAACATAAAAAAACATTGCTCAATCTAAACATAAACTCTCGCCCCAAACCTTATTTACTACTCGACCCAAACTTTTTTTTACTACTCGAACCAAACATAAAAAAATAATGTTTGGACCAAACTCAACCTCTCCCCCCAAGCCCATATATTTACACCTCTTGCCCCAAATACATATACATTTATTATTACCTATAAATTAATGATGATTTTGATTTGGAACAAATATCATGGCAGATGGAGGATGTGAAGTTAACTATTGTGCATCGTGGTTATTGGGATAGAAAGTATTACATGCTTGAGGAAGAGAAATTCACTTACGTATCATTACATGATATGAGTTATGATGCATTTTTGGATGTGATTCACTCGGCAGTGAGGGGTGATAGGAGAACAACTGAGTATTCATTACATTGTTTGATGCCGAATGAATAAGGAGAAGTTCAGAAAATTGTTATATTGTCAAGTCATGATCTACAACGTGTCGTGATGCAAACTCGTAAAGTTTATATCACCGTATAACAAAAACAACAAGCATTTGATTGCGGCACAATTTTCGGGGGTGGAAGATCTAGTTCTCCTTCAAGCAAGGGGTGGAACTGTGCGCAGTCAAATTCCATTTGGCTACGACAATATAACGGGAGTGGCCAATCCATTTCCAATCAACTACAATTCAACACAACAAGTGAGTGAAACCTGGAATGCTTCTGAAACGACTTATGAAGCTTTTGATGTGGGAAATCATCACATGAGTTGTCCAAAATCATGAAATTCACTACGACAGAGTACTCGAAGAGCCCGATGAAGATGAGGGAGATGTATAATATGTTGACTATGAAGAGGAGGATGAAAATGAGGTCAATGGTTGCACAGAGAGTGATGAACACGAAGTGGGAAACGAAGATGATGATATTAACTTCGATTCTGAGGTATTGCAAAAGTTAATATATGATGAACTACTATGGGAAGCTGATGACTACTTCGTTAAAGAGACTATTAATCATAATGAGAGCGATAATTCGATACCTACAGATGTTACAATTAAAGATAATTTGGATAATAGAACGTTCTAACATACTCGGAAAAGAGTGCGAAGACCACCTCCGTTGTTTAATAATCAGGGGAACATCCATGCCAAGTCAAGGTCAGGTACTTGGATAATTCCTGGAGCGTCATTTAATACCAATGATTTCGATCCGATCGTGTTTGAGAAGGAGAATGGTTATAATGAGGATGTTGGTCGTGACCTTTATGTTGGCGTAACCTTCCAGAATAAATCTGATTTGCAAGTTGCGGTTGGAGTGTATAATGCAACACAAAAATATGCTTATCGAATGAAGGCATCCTGTACACAACGGTACTATCCCATATGCAAGTATCGAGGTTGCGGGTTTCTATACGTGCATACTCAAAAGTAGGAGGCATTTGGAAGGTGATAAGATTTAACCCTGAGCACAGTTGTCAGTTTGATACCAGTATAAGTGCACCAAGACAATTGCCTTCTAGAGTTATCGTTGTGCTCTATGCACCCAGATTACTCAGGGAAGGTCGTTTGCTTCAAGCTAAAGAAATTCAAGATGATATAGCGACTGAGCACGGGATAGATATCTTGTATAATAAGGCATTAAAATCTCATCATTTGTCCCATGCAATGATATATGGCGATCACAAACAGTCTTGGGAAATGTTGCCTTCTTATCTCTACATGCTTCGATAAGAGAATCTTGGCTCTGTGACCAGTTTGGAGACTGATGACGATGGTACATTTAAGTACACTTTTGTAGCCTTAGCTGCATCTATTTTCGCATTCAAAGAATGTTGTAGACATGTTATTGTTGTTGATGGTACACATTTGAAATCGAAATATAAGGGTATAATATTTGTTGCTGCAACTAAAGATGGACACGAGCATGTAGTTCCACTTGCCATCGGTATTGGTGATATAGAGAACGATTGTGGCGGAAATGAACGAAAAGCGATATGAACGTGAGCTGACATGTTGCTGGATAACCATCATCGAGCATGTTGACTCTACATATGAATTTCTCTTTTTCATTTTCTTGTTCGATTGTTGAAATGTGGAATAATTCCTCTACCATCTAATAGTGTAGGGTATAGTAGTCATAAGTAACTTAAAAAGCTCATTTCTTCTTCCAGCTTTTCCCAGTTTATCAGATGAAAAAACTAAATCAATGAGAATACGCTCATGGTGTTGGTTAATGAAGCAATTGCATGATACTTTTGGGTGTCCGCAGGACTTGGAGATCATTTCAAACGCTCACAAAAGTATAAAAAAAATGCAATTAGAGATGTGTATCCCCCGACAGTGCATCATGGTTTGTGTGCTTTCCACCTCCAGATGAACATGAGTCATTACCAATCTGAAGTTGTTATTTTATTCAAGAGAGCAGCACATACATATAGAGAGTCGGTGTACGATGCATCTATGAAAAGTATAAAAGAGAAAGACCCACTAGCCTGGTAGAAGCTTGTTCGTGCAAAGCCCAAAAAGTGGGCACGTGTTCATTGTCCAGCGCTTCGTTACGGGTTCATGACATCAAATACTGCTGAGAACTTGAATTCTAAATTACTCTGGGCAAGAAAACTGTCGGTGTGTTCTATGCTTGAAGTTGTATGTAATATTCTGCAGGTTTGGTTTAACCAAAGACAAGATGCAGTAGAGAAGATTGACCACGAACTATCACCAGTAGTTGCAAAAAAGTTACTGAAATTAAGGGATTTTGGACAACGTATGCGGGTGTCTACGATTAGTACAACTCAATTTAATGTGAAAGGCGCGGCTCGCTCATACATCGTTGATTTACGATAGCAAACTTGCACGTGTTCTGTATTCGAACACGACTTGATCCCGTGTGCACATGCCTTGAAAGCCATTTGGTAATATTTTTTCTAGTAAATATTTTATATTTTTGTTACTTACCGAACTTCTTTAAACACGATCCTCTTTTTCTTTTTGTAGTGTGTCAAACCAATCTGTTTTTGGGTATGTTCACGAGTATTACAAATCAAGCACTCTACGCAAGTTATATTCTTTGATAGTGATGTCAGTGCCACACCCATGTGATTGGTTTGTCCCAATCTCTGTCTGACAACATATTGTACTTCCACCGACAAATCCAAGACAAGCTGGACATCTTAGATTGACGAGATATTCATTTGCGTGTGAGCGTACAAGATGCCGCCACAAACAAACATGTTCTGGGTGCAAAAAGACTGATCACAATCGTGCTACTTGCACTTACAAGAATCTTGTAGAACTGCCACCACCAAGTAGCACATCTTACCGTGAACGTCGTCCCATAAGGTGTGTTAATTGTGACGAAAATGGATATCGGCGTAATAGATGTCAAGTTCAAGTATTCAATCATTACAGTGGCAATTAGTTTAATTTATACGAGATTAATATGCCCTTTATTGACTGAAACAATATTTATTGTAGTGTTATTATTATATTATTTATGCATGGGACATTCAAACGCAATATTGTATTATTTTTGTTATATTATATGTCTAATATTTTTTTAAATTTCAATATTATATTTAAAATTAAATATAATATTCATATTTCCAACTATTGATTAGCCCATAATCACTTCGCGAACCCCTTCCACAGGCGCAGGGTATGGGATTTGATTTGGAGCAAAGCAGTGTTTGGCATTCCTATCAATTTTTCAACGGGTTTGTGCGGTCTTTTCAGTTTGGAATGTGAATTTCCAGTATCAATTTCCGCAGAGGAGGGACTTCATTTGGATCGAAGACTCCATTGAATCAGTTTCAAATTCTCCTTTCCAGCTTCAATTTACGCTGGGTAAGGGATTTTATTTGGACGAAGGTTTCAATCTGAATCAATTTGGGATTATCCTTTCCTGTTTCAAATTCCACAGGGTGAGGGATTTGATTTTGACGGGGGGTTCAAAGGATTCATTTTGGAATTCTCATTTCCAGTTTGGGTTGACAAGGTTTGTTTGAGAGGGAGAAATATTTTTTTTGAATTTGCTTCAATTACGGGTAATTGACAAGAAAGAGAAAGATTATAAGATAATATTAACTTTCACTAGTGTGTCATACCGGTATCAATCTCACAGGGTAATATTGCCTACACTTAGCATTTATAGATTTTTAGGGAATTTTAAATTTGGTGGGACTAGTAGGGAATTTTTTTTATCTCTTTTAAAGTAGTTGGGAATTTTCCCTAAAATAAATATCAATGACTCCTTTATTTCAACAAATGTAATATATATTTTATGAAATAACTTTATATATATATATATATACTATATATATATATAGTATACAATTAGGGTAAGAAATAATTTAAACGGTATTTTATGATATTTTAATTGAATATAATTAGTAAGTTAAAACTATTATTATGTTTAACAATCATATCAATCATTATACAACTAGTTTGGTAACCCGCGTATTATGCGGGCATTGCGAAGAAAACATGAAAGCGCATAATTTATCCAAAAAACCAAATTATTTATAATCACAAATATACAAATAAATTAAGCAAACCTATTTCTTGCCCTGGATATGCAATTCCATAAAAATATACAAATACAACCTCAAGGGATTAAGAAAATTGATTTAAAACTTTCTATATAATAAAGAAAAATATAAGAAATGCAAAATTAAAAAAAATCGTAAAATTTATCAAAAAGAAACTAAAAAAAAAATTAAGAATGTGAATTATTTTAAATATTTAACCATTTACACTTTTAACTATAAATACTGTGAAATAAAGATGATTTGTGCATTACACGGGAGTTATAAACCAACAATTTTGAAAGTTTTGTGATAGTTATAAAAATAAAAATCTTGAAATATGATCGTATTTAAAACTTGTGTGGCGTCCGTTCCAATATAAATATCATTTAAGTATTGATATCCAGCTATTTAAATTTATGAATTGTTCACAATAAATAACCTCGAGTGGATTTATACATACAATGCATGGGATTAGTTGTTAAATATATAAAAATACCCTGAATGTGACGGGAAAGTATGAATAAAACCGAGATTGTAAAAATATTAATGGCCCTGTAGGAATATTAACATTCCATGAAACTTAAAAAAAAATACATAATAATCCATTAATTAGATCTCATAATAGTGTCTCATCCACTTTCTTAAGTCTAAGAGATAAAACATCAACAAAAACCATATAACTTTTTAAGAAATAAATAAATACTAATTATAAAATTATAATAACAAATCATCTAAGCCCAGAAGAAAATTAAGAAAAATACTATATAGTAAATAAATCATTTACCAGAATATCGAGATCACCATGGATAGAGGTTAGCATTCGGTCGGTTCGGCCGAAATCGAACCGAAATAACTAAATCGAATTTTGCATAAAATTTCAAATCGAACCGAACCGAAATTCGGTCTAAAACCTAAAAAAACGAACCCAAAAAACTAAAAACCAAAATATTTATAAAATTACAAATCGAACTAAAACGAAAATATGTTTAAAACTGAATTGATAAAAAATTAACAATAAGTAATATAAAATTATATTTTTTTTTATTTTTTAATTATATTTCGGTTAGAACCGAACCAAAATTTATTTGTAAAACCGAACCGAATTAACCATTTTTTGAAATTCTCAAACCGAAAACCGAACTGAATTTACATAAAACCGAGCAGAACCAAATATTTCGGTTCGATTCGGTCGGTTATTTCGGTTTTTCATTTTTTTGCTCACCCCTAGCCATGGATGGAGGTGTCCAAGCCCTCTGAGGAGTGTTTGAGATTAACAGCAGACAATTTAAGAGTGACAGAGCCAGTGATAAATGATCATTTTTTCTACAACTCCCAATACATAATAATCCATTAATTAGATCTCATAACAATGTCTCATTCACTTTCTTAAGAGTGGCACTTTTCATAACAACAGACAATTTCTTAAGAGATTGATATACCTAAAGAAAATCAATCTTACTTCTATGTTAATATCAATGTGAAGCAAAGACAAAATACTAAAAAGGAGAACATTCCATGAAACTTCAAAAAAAAAAAATCGAGCCGCCATTAGAATATCTATTTAGGTGAGAGAACTTTGTAGCTTATAATGAGAATGTGACAAAGTAACTGCAAACAGTAACCTCTTCATCGCAGCAAGTCCCATTCATAACCGCCACCACCCCGACATTCCGGTTGTTGACCACAGCCAATACAACCATATTGCCCGACCTAACATTGTGTTGATAATATAGAAGTCCAACTGGGACAACAAACACGTTGCCCTTTTGGATGAGCTTTGAGTAGTTTGTGGTAAGCATGAGCCGACGTGACGAATCCAATCTCTTAATAATCATCAAAAAATCCTACAATTCCCCAAAATCATCCTGAATAACTTCTTAATCATCATGAACATCACATAGAGCAATTGAATGAATCAACACAGTAGTTAATCTGAAGATAATATTTTAAGAAAATTACTTGTACTTGAAATCTGAAAAAGCACTGTGTCTACTAACTCAAGATGAAATCAGAATATGAATTTGAGATTCATCAATAAAACTAAAAAAAAAATCCCAGATTTCTCAGCCACAACACTGTACAAAAAAATTGAGATAGAATCGCACCGAATACTACAAATCAACAACATAAATCAAATATAAGATCCAGAAAAATAAAAACATTCACAAATTCTGAACCCGATTATTAGATTAATGTGAATACAAATCCAAAAAATATAAAACAAAGTCAAACACTACAAAAAAACAGCAAATTTTCGAGGGATTTTCCGAGGGAACGAAATTCCCTCGGAATTTTCCGAGGGAACACCGAGGGAAATAAAATTCCCTCGGTTTTTTCCGAGGGAATTCCCTTCCCTCGGAAAATCCCTCGGAAATCAG
>BMAC01000242.1:810271-820996 GCA_014905375.1 Phtheirospermum japonicum
AAAAAAAAATTAAAAAATTAAAAATACCGAGGAAACGCTTCCCTCGCGAACTTGAAAAAATCCGAGGAATGGGACTCCCTCGGATTTCCGACGGAAATATTTTTCCCTCGGAAATTGAAAAAAATCCGAGGATTGTCCGGTAATGGTTCCGAGGGGAAACAATCCCTCGGAATTCCCTTGGTTTTGTAATTCCGAGGGATTTATTTCCCTCGAAAACCGATTTCCGAGGAAGGTTTTTTCGAGGGAATTTTTCCCTCGGAATTTCCCTCGGTTTAACCAAAACCGAGGGATTTTTGCTTAATTCCGAGGGAAAAATCCCTCGAAAATTTTGATTTTTTTTGTAGTGAAAAGGCACAGTCCCAAAAAGCATATTAAAAAAGATCAAGATTTGGTTTTAAGAAAACCCGCATTAGTTGAGTTTTCCAAATCAAATCAAAGAGATATTATACACAGGTCAAATAGGGAATCTTAATTGTTGTTTGAAACAACTATAAGCAATCTTTGTTTGTTATAATGACCTGAATTTAGATGATAGATAACCAATCTTTGTCATAATTCATGATGTTTCTATCTTGCCGTGATAACAACGATTTTTGAATATTGAAGTTCATCGATTTTACTTACCAATCTTTTTTTTCACATTTTATTCCTCTTTGTTTCGTGAACAAAATAGCAAAAGAAACATCGTGAATATAGACAAAAAAAACAGACCTTCAGATCACAGAAATTCACGAAACATGTGAAGTTATAGAAGACTTCAATATTCTAAAATCATGACCAAACAAATTGAAGCAGATCCATTATCATAAACAATAAATTTGAAAAGAACACTCGAGGCATATCAAGTATTGAAGCAAATTAAAAAAAAATTGGAAACCATACAAAAATTAAAAAAGAAAATTTATTTTTAAAATTGTATTTAAAAAGAAAAAGAGGAATCAAACTTTACATTATTCAAATATTCAAATGTTATTTTTTATTAAAATCTGTATTTAATTACAACAGAAATAAAACTGTGCATCTCATTAATTATTTTTCATGCAATTTATGATTGACTTGTTTTGTGTCATTGCATTAAAGGATTTATCTTTCGCTTGAATATATGAATTGGTCTTGTCACATAATACTCCAATCACCATATAACGCTTTTAAAATTCGAGATAAAGCATTTATTTTTAGAAAAATTCTAACTACCATCCCTGAATCTAGGATCACCAGACTTAGAAAAACTGGCCTCTAATCCAAATATGACTATCACGATTAATTGATTGATGGTTTAATCGTTTAATCACTGAGATTTAGCAAAAATGTGTATAGTGATTTAGAACCTTCAGTTTTGTTTTAAAAAATTACAAATCACACACATTCGAGAACACAAAAGGCTGGTTTATTATTTTATTGTAACAAGAAAACCTTTTCAATCATCAACATAAAAGGCTAGATCCTAAAGTTTCGGGTAGTAATCACACAAAAAAACACAAAACTCCAACCGAAAAAAATGACTCTTTTTAGAGAAGAATTAACTCTTAGAAAGAGTTTTTTCCGGTAATAATCAAATTTATTTGAGTAAATTTCTAAAAAAGAAATCATGATTTTAGAAAAGTTTGGTTGAAAAACTCTCATCTAATCATATATTTCAATGGATTTGAACCAAAATTAAGAGAAAAATCTACAATATCTCAATCTAATAATTACCTTCAATGGATTCAGTGTCCTTGAAGAATCTGGATTGAATGAAACAAACAATGGGTTATTTAAAAAGGAAAAATAACAAAAATCAAAATAACAAATCAAGAAACCCATAACATTTTTTTTTGTGCAGATCGACTGCTTTTTATTATTCGAACCAACAATATCGTTCACAAAAACTAATTTATGAGATGAAAAATTACTGGGAACCCGATGTAAATCGCTGGAAAAAAAAAAAGAAAGGAAAAGAAAAGAAGGGAGCAGTGGAGATCTATTGAATCGAAAACATATTTTATGGATTGAGTAAAACTCTCACTAATCATTAGCGGGTTGAATCACAAGAAGATAAGATACTCAAATTCGCATAAAAAATTTTGATCGAGTAAAGCGAAAAAATCTAGACATAAGAGGTAGGGCGGTGTGAATGAGAATTGACTCTCACATTATCTATAATAGAGTCTGTGAAAAAAATGCTAGATAAAAGGAAAAGAATCAAGAGTCCAGATCCAAAAAAAAATATTTGTCCAAAAAACATACTGAGAAAAATAAAAAATATATATTTTATCATTCGATCTTAAAAAAAATTGCAATAATGATCTACCATCTAGAGAAAGAGATTTGTATATCAAAAAGTTGACACGATTGATAAAGACGGGAAAAGAAAATATGGAGAGAAAAATCGGGAGAGTCATAATAATAGGACCACATCCTAGTTGAATAAGTAAACAAAATTATGAAAGAAAAAAGTGTTATTTTATACCCTCGACAATTTTACATAAAAGGAAGGATTTTAAGAAAAATTATGTGAGAATGCCACATCAGATTCCCAATATATAACCAAATGACACATGTCATTTGAGTGATTGTGAAGTTGACACCTAAGCAAGGTGTCAATAGAATTAACAATATGGGTCGATTACCATGATTTTAGCTCTTCTATATATACTCTTTTCCAAATTAATAGATAGTTAAAGAAAATGAGTTGGATTTTTTTTTTTATTTAGTATGAAGGATGGTAGATTCTTATGTAAAGTCAACTCACCAACAAATTCCTAAAGTTATTCACATCATTAATGAATGTATGAAATTAGTCACTGGTATAAATTAATTCATTAATTCTTTATTCATTCATTCATAAAGAAATGAGAAAAATACAAAGATTACGATTATTAGCTATCCTCTAGATATATGCACTAATGAATATGAACTAATATATAGTCTATCTTCAGTATTGAATATGGAAATACTCATATATGTACTAACCTATTATTGAACTATTATATTAAAAGAATGTAAATAGAACATAAGCTTATACTTATCACCATAATTTAATCAAGCCAACTCATTTTAATTGATTTTCAAGTAAATACATCAAAATTTGGCAAATACATGTACAATTAAACAAGTAGTTGTCGTAATTCATATACAATCAATGATTTACTTTACATAAAAAAAAATATCAACACAAATTCCATTGGCTTACATATTATGGAAGGATAGTAAATTATTATGGAAAGTCAATTGATCAATACATTCCTAAAACTATTCACATCAGTAATTAATGTATGAAATTAGTTTTATTTAAAGCGATTTTTTACATATATATAATACACTATGATTACTAATGTATATTAAAATATTTTTCATTCTTTTATAAATTAACTCATTTTTGATTCATCGATAAAGAAATGAGGAAAATATCAAGTCTATGATTATTGGCAATAAACAAAAATTGTCGAACATAAGTCATGACGATATTCATATCTTTTATAGTTTATAAAAAAAAACTACTGTATACATTGGAATGTTAGTAACATTTTCTCAATATATTATATATCCCCATGTTTATATTCATTTATATCTATAGTCATTAAACAATCTATCTATACTTTTTATATCCGATCTTAGTCATGTTTTTCTTTTAGAGTGGTTAGTTTATTTGTATTATTTAATTTAAACATATATTATATGACTTGCATTTCATATTTAAGTTAATCAACTTATTTTGCTACAAATCGATCATTTATTTCTTTTGAATCCTCTGATAAATAATTAAATATTATAGTCAATTTCTTTGTTGTTATACAGTTATGTTATTTGAATGTGTATAATATCATTGATTAGCATAATGAATTACTTTTGTTTCGCAATTAGTGATAGATATAATCGAAGAATATTCAGAAAATATGACAGCTTCCTATTAGTTTGTAAGAAATAGACAAAATCATTTTTAGTGGATAAGTATTAAGAATATTTTCAAACAGAATAATATTATTTTTCCCATGTTTAGCAGCAACAGATAATGATGTTAATCAATACTCAATAAGTATACCCAAAGGTAAAATTATGATTTTTAATATAAAATAATTAATTTTTTTATCTTTATATAAATTCCATGATTTATATTCTTAAATTATCTTTTATAAAAACAATTCTTCAATGTTAGTCTTATAACATATGCATTTTTTTTATTGAAATCACTCTAATTTACGTATTTATATCTGTTTTTTATTTAAATTAATATGTATACAATTTATCTGATTGTTATACTACTTGATTTTATGTAACAACATATATTCTATATGCGTTTAGTATAGTACATACAATTATAAAAACTATTACTTTCATTTAGCAGAAAATACAAATGTATCTGGATCAACTTCGGTAGAGCGTAATACATATCGGAGTGATATAACAAATAATTCACAATCATCGGTTGTCGCTAAAGTTTCATATCATTTTCAGGTATTTTCGATTACCGATATTTGTAATGGTATTTTATTATTTTACTATAATTATTTTCAATTAATGCTACTTTAATTGTTTTTGTACTCAATAAATAATTATCAATGATTGAAAATTTATAGTGACTACAAAAACAAACACAGTGTCAACTAATCCCTCAAAAGATACACTCCCTCTTATTCTCCTTTGGGTCTTCACTATTATTGTTATAATAATATTAATAAGAAGAAGAAGAAGAATTACTACTATTATTATAATTATAATATTATTATTGTTATATATTTTACAAAATACTTACATTTAACCTATATAAATATATAGTTTTTATTTATTCAAAAATTATCTAAAATATGCATAATTAACTATTTTTGCATATGTTTCCAGAAAATGAAGTTATTCCTATTGTATAAATGTGAATGAAAAATACATAATCTGTTGTATAAAATTTGGATCACAATCTGTCAATTTCCAAACAAAAAAAAGGGGAAGACCTCCTAAAAATGCAATTGTTACTACCAGTGGTAATATTTTAGAGCATTAATACTGAATTTAATTTATACTTTAATAATTTTATTAATAATATCATTATTTGATTCTGGAGAGCAACATGTCTCATTTTTTAAAAAGAAAATATACAAACCCACACAACTCAATTTATTTGCATTGTGTGCTTATTATAAAAATCCCAATTAATACACACACACACATATACACACACACACACACACACACACACATATATATATATATACACAAGAAAAAACTAATAATTTTTTAATATCAATTATAAACTAATGTTATTGAGAATATTTGAGTAATTATGCGGGAGAATACGTGCATTGTCTATATGTACTATTATTGCAGTGAATGGTTCAATGCGTATTCTATCAAGTGAAATGGACAACATTGCAACAACTGCACTAGATAAGTCACAATCAACTTACCGCTAAACCAAGAAGAGGACAATTATCTAAAAAGGAAAGTTTACCTAATAATACTAATATTTTACAAAAACTACAATTTCTTATTTAATTTTTAAGTATATTTATATTGTTAAATTAATTATTAGTGTTAATATTTTAGTTGGTTGTTATTATTACAAAAATGCCTTCATTATCTAAAATAATGTATACAAAAAATGAAACTTGATACAATTTCTTATAAACAACACATTTATTTTTTTAAATATAGTTAATAGTAAAAAAATATTTTATGAAAAGAATACAAGTGTAGGTTATAAGTTTCATCCGCGGGTGCAGAGAATTCTTCAGCTCCATCGACAGAAATGGACAATAGTGCATCTGTTGCAGTTGATTTGGTAAAGAATCACCTTACTCCTAAACTAAAAAGAGGACGTCCACCAACAAATTTGAATATTTCTAATAACCGTAATAGTTTAAATTATTTATTCATTTACATATTAATATTATACTTCATTAAGAAGTTGAATGTTTATAACAATTGTAATAATTTAGATTATTTCTTTGTTTACACGTTAACGTTACAATTAATAATAAATAAATGTAGTATATAAAACTATTCTTCTTTGGTTATGATATATTAGTATATTAGTTTTTAAATTTATGTAGAAAAGGCAATGAAAACAATTCTTTTCATACCAAAATTGTAGTTGAACTTAATAACCCATGTTGGATAGGGAAATAATTTGGTTAAATAATTTAGATATCCCAAAGATAATTTCCCAAAAAAGGTGTTACCGAAATGAAATCACGCCTTATTGGGAGAAGAGGCATAGGTGCAAGAATGCACAATATTCCCAAAGCCGATGGACTTTCCATCTCAGTGGTGATTTTGAAAAATATATTGTGACAAGGATATTATATTAGAAATAAAATCTGGAAAACTAAAACATATCAATGAATTGCATCTATTCTACCTTGCTCTAAAATATTCACTATTGTTTCTCACGGTAAAGATAATTATAGGCATTATATATTTATTGTTAACCATAGGAAACTGATAGGAAAAAGAAGAAATTATGTGAGTTAGAGGGAGTTCTTCTCACACCGATTGCATGAAAGGGTAACTGAGTCACCCACTATCCTCTCTTGCAATGCTTACATAGTAATCTATAGTTGATATATATATAATGATTGAATCTATAAGATTATGGTATGTCAGAACTCACCAAAAAGAGTTGCAAAGTGATGTGTATAATGGAATTGCTAATGCAGAAATATGCGGTGAAAAAAGTAATTACACCGTGTGAGTAACATAATTTTCTTGCTAGAGACAATCACCAGTGGTGCGCGATATCTCATTCAAAATTACCAAGATACTATGGTGATTTATCGATGGATGGATATCCATAATTTCTCATAATATTCATGTGCAATCCAAATTGGCGAGAGATTGTACGGTTTGTCGAGAGCAGGAATCTTAGGCCTGGAGATCGTCCTGATATAGTTTCAAAAATATTCTAAATGGATTTAGATGGCTTAATTAGAGAGTTATGTGATAACCAGATATTTGGAAATATAGTTTTTGGTGATCATATCAAAACATACTTATTAAAATTATTTATTCAATAATTACTTCTATAAATCATCAATTTATTGCTTATTAATATGTCGTTTTTTTTTTCTTTTTATCTTTTTCATCTTATGTAATTATTTACACCATGGTGTTCTATAACTGAAGATTTCCTCATTCCCACATTCTTCTATTTCTATCTAAAAAGATAAATGCCTTAATGCAAGTGGTATTGATCAGATCATTTCAGCTGAAATTCCTTATGAAAATGAAGATCTAAGGTATTATGCTGCAATTTTGGAGTTGATGATTCATGGACATTGTGGCCATTTGAAAAAAATACTCCTTGCATGGTTGATGATAAATGCACAAAGTATTATCCAAAGAGGTGTTTGAGTCTACTACTGTTGACTATGATAGTTACCCGGTGTATAGACGTAGAAACACTGGTTGGATAGTAACAAAGAATGGTGTTCCTCTAGATAATAAGTGGGTTGTACCACACAATCCTTATTTGTTGCTAAGTCATGGAGCACGTATGAACGCTGAATGGTTTAATCAGTCTAGATCTATAAGATATTTGTTGAAATATGTGAACAAGGGAAAGGAAATGGTTACAACAACATTTTATCAAAGCGGTAATAATGATGGGTGAAAGCCAACAATTGATGAGATCCATATGTATTACTATTATCGTTACATCTCTCCATGTGAAGCGACTTAGAGAATCTTTGGATATAAAATTCATTGGACGATGTGATGAAATATCAGTCAAATTTAAAGATACTATTTTTGGGTTGTCTTGAGGCTAATAAGAATTATCTTGAAGCTCGAAATTCGTTGTATGCTGAGTTTCCTCAGTATTTTGTTTGGAACTCAAAAATAAATGAGTGGACGCCTAGAAAGCAAAGTTTACAAAATTTTCGGGTATATTATGTTCCCTCGGGTTCGGATGATAATTATTATGCTCTATGCCTCCTCAATGTTATTTGAGTACAATGTTACAATGATTTAAAGAAAATGAATGACAAACAATATGATACATACCGTGATGTATGCTACACACTCGGTTATTGGATGATGATAGAAAATATATAGAAGTTACTGGGGATCTGCAAATTGTGTTAGGTCCTTATTCATGACGTTTCTTGCGTCCAAATATATACCTCGATCTGAAAAAGTTGGGAAAGATGTTGAAAATATTTTTCAGATGACATTTTATACAAATAACGAAACTTAAGAAACAACAAAGGTATTAATTACTAATTCTCAATTATATCCATAATTTATAATAACATTCTTTTGTATATTGTCTCATATAAATTAGTATAAATACAATTGTTTTTCACATTTTTGTAAAGATTTAAAACAAAAGTGGTGCTCAAATTCAAAACCTTGCTTTGTTGAAAGTTGACAAGTTATTGCAGAGCCAGGGAAAGAGCTTAAAGGATTTTCCTCCAATGCCAACTGCAATTGAAGTCGACTCTAATACTTCTTTCAATAGATTTATCACTTAGGAATTAGACCATGATCGTGATGCTCTCATTGAAGAACACGCTAAGTTGTTTCAAAATTTGAATAAAGATAAAAAAAATGTGCATGAGGTCATAAAATTTGTACGTTGGATAAAGGGGGGCTTATTCTTTGTTTATGGATATGGAGGAATAAGAAAAACTTTTGTCTGGATGACTCTGTCTGCAGCCATGAGATCTAATGGTAGAATGTATTAAATGTAGCATCTAGCGGCATAGATTATATTCTTCTTACAAAAGGAAGAACCGATCATTCTAGATTTTAAGTTCCATTCAATCTCCACGAAGAATCATCATGTACGATTTTCTAAAAAATCCCTTGTAAAATTAATAGTGCATGTACAAGTGATAATTTTGGATGAAACTTCGATTCATAGATATTATTTTAAAGCTTTAGACAAAACATAGAATTATATAATGAGATTCAAGAATTTGGAGGTTAGAGAAGTTTCATTCAGCGGTAAAACTGTGGTACTTGGTGGAGATTTTTGTCAGATTTTTCTGGTCATTCCTAAAGGTACTAAGCCAAACATAATATACGTAACCATCAATATTTCACACACGTGGAGATATTGTACGTGTCTGAAATTGACAAAGAATATGTAGTTTTCAAATCTCAGCTCAAATCCCGATTAAGTTTAATTAAAAGAATTTTCTCAGTGGATAAATAATATTAGAGATGTGATAGTTGGAGGATCCAATGATGACATCATTGAAATTAATATCTCAGAAAATCTATTGTTGTTAGATAATTGTGATTCTATTTCATCGATTGTGGCTAGCAGATATCTACAACCTGGAACAAATGTCATTCTATTTATTTAGAGGGTCAAGCTATTCTTGAACCAACATTTGATGTAATAAATTTAATTAATGAATATATGACTTCATTGAATGAAAGGGTATGTAAGGCATATTTCAACTCAGATAGTGCATGCAAATCTATTACAAACATTGACATTTTGCAAGATGTCCACTTACCTAACTTTTTAAACACAATCAAGTGTTATGGGTTATCAAATCATGAGCTACAATTTAAAGTTGGTACTCCAATCATTTTGTTGACAAATAATGATCATACATTTGGTTTGTGCAATGGAACTAGATTGGTTGTTTCAAAATTGGGTGATCATGTTTTGGAGGCAATAACTCTCTAAGTAGGCAACGTAGGTGAATTGATATTCATCCCATAAATGACCGTAACACCATCATATCACATGTTGCATTTTAAGTTTTAACAACGACAATTTCCAGTTATTGTGTCATGTGCAATGATAATTAATAAAAGTCAAGTTCAATCTCTATCTCACATTGGGACTTTCTTTAAAAACCCCGTTTTTAGTCATGGTCAACTGTATGTTTCAATATCAAGAGTGACAAATCAAAAGAGTTTAAAGATCTTGATTTGTGATAATGATAACAAACGTAAAATAAAAAAACTATAAATATTGTGTACAAGGAAGTATTTCATAATTTATAAATTACAAATCTCCAAAGAATACTATTCTTATTAACTATGTTTTATATAATGATTAATTCTTCAATTTTTTTTTTAATTTTTTGATCTAATTCTACTTTGGTTTAATATTTATCATGTTACTCTACATGTATAACCACTTAATTATATATTATAAATCATTAAAATAAAAATAATATTTAAAATATTTATTTAATTACACCTTAAAAATATTTTCCCGTGCAATGCACGAGTGTAATACTAGTATATATAAAGATGGAGTTTTGAAGGAGAGAAACAATTAGAGAAAAATAGGTGAGTAATCTGATATAATTCTGTGTTTTTCCCACTCATGAATGATTCAATCTTTTGTGTTGCCTACTTGTGAAAATTTGTCAAAAGATCAATAGCTTGCCCGCAAGAGAACGGGGTCGTGCGTAGTTTGGCAACTTGACTCGAGTCGTCTCTCGAGGAATATACAATCGGAATTCTCAAACAGTTTGTTCAACTTAAATTCACATACATTGGGGGGGGTGATTGTTTGATTATCTAGGAATTTAAAACGAAAGAACTATAATTCAAACTAGGAAATTGAATTCAACTACTTGAACTAGAGAAATTATTCTAAATACTTAAACAAGATTAACTAGCATAAACGAARATCAATTATCTAGTAAACTAAACGAATTAACTAACAAGAATAATAACCCAGCACAAATTAAACTAAGATTACGAATTGCAATATCAAAAGTATCTCAGGTTCGAAGTATCAAACAACTCAAGAACAATTATTYAAAAKKYMTWKRTWAA
>BMAC01000242.1:832057-873840 GCA_014905375.1 Phtheirospermum japonicum
TTAAAACGAAAGAACTATAATTCAAACTAGGAAATTGAATTCAACTACTTGAACTAGAGAAATTATTCTAAATACTTAAACAAGATTAACTAGCATAAACGAACATCAATTATCTAGTAAACTAAACGAATTAACTAACAAGAATAATAACCCAGCACAAATTAAACTAAGATTACGAATTGCAATATCAAAAGTATCTCAGGTTCGAAGTATCAAACAACTCAAGAACAATTATTGAAAAGCAGTTACTTAAATGCATAAATTAAACTACGAAAATGAAATATAAGGTTTAGAGTACTTATTAAACTAGAAAACGTAGTAAATTCTCCAGCTACTCCGGAGGGGTGAATGATCTTGGTCGAAGAACGGATCGTGAACGGACAGTTGAAGCTTGGTGATCCACGAATCTTCAATCTTGATCACTTGTTGTTGTTGGGAATGAGGAGGGTGTTGTTCTCGAACCTTATGATCAAGAATTCAGCAATTCCGCGGTATATGGGTATGAGTGTGTCTTTTGGGACGGACTTGGAAGGGTTTAAATAGATTTCTCTTGACTTGGAGCATAAGAAACCCTAAAATTCCCGATTCTGGGCCGTCGCGTCGATGGAAGCGTCGACGGTGCATCGACTGACGCGTGCTGGTGCTCGCCGTCGGTGCTGCCTGGCGCGCGCGTCGGCTGGGCGGGTGCGTCGACGGTATGTGTCGACATCGACGCTTCAGCAAGTAGCGTCGACGTTGCGTCGACATAGATACGTCGACATCGACGCTTCAGCAAGTAGCGTCGACGTTGCGTCGACGCTGCGTCGACTGACGCGGGTCAAAGACTCGCGTCGACGGAGCGTCGACGGTCGCGTCAGTCGACGCGGCTGCGCGTTTGCCTCCGTCTCCTTCTATCTGTTTGCTACTCGTTCACCGGAAAGCTCGTTCTCCATTTCGCGAGTATCAACTTCATCTAATTATGTGCCGAACTCGTCCGGTACTTAGCTGTAAAGTGAAAAACCACAAATAATCACTTATTTGCATCAATCTAGATCAAAACGCGGTAAAGTAAGCTGAGAGTACAAATATACGAAATCGAGCTTAAACTTCCCAACTTATACCAAAAACAAAAGGAAAAACAAGTTAAAAAACCTACTAAAAACTCATTCCTTTTTAACAATTCCTTCATTTATATTTTTTTGTCATCTATTTATTTGTCTTTATTATATTATTTACATAAAGTTATTATTCAATGGTTTCAGAGCAAAAAAATTTCTTCTGAAGTATCTTCTAGGTTGTGGGCTGCTCTCTCTCTTTCTTTACTTCATAAACTCTTTTTTTTTTCCCTTTTTTCATCTAATACACGCAAACCTAAATTTTCAAAGAACAAAAAGGAATGGGAAGAAAAAATCAATTTCTGCATGTGAATCAAAATTTGTTTGCTTGGTTTTTTTTTTTCTTTTGCATATTTAGTTTCAGTTGATTTCGATTTTTTTCCTTTCGCTTTGGGAAATCTTCTTTTTCTTTATCTTTTTTGAATTTTTTGTTTATTAATATGTTGTTTCGATTCTTTCCAGCACAAAAGCAAGGCTCAAGAACCAAGGCATGCTTTTTTTTGTGGTATTGGGTACGTTGGCCAGCCACTACTTCCTCCAGTCGTCCTCCACCACTGGTAATCAGATCTGGCAACCCACCATTAGAGAGTA
This sequence comes from Phtheirospermum japonicum, assembly GCA_014905375.1. Classification (NCBI taxonomy): domain Eukaryota; kingdom Viridiplantae; phylum Streptophyta; class Magnoliopsida; order Lamiales; family Orobanchaceae; genus Phtheirospermum; species Phtheirospermum japonicum. Next base: position 833,743 of record BMAC01000242.1, read on the forward strand.
ATCAAAAGAATATCTATATTTATTTATTTTGGTTAATTAATAAAAAAAAAACTCGAATTAATTGATAATATATATTTGTTTTTTCTTTAATTTGTTAGTGCAAGCATTCTTATCGAGTTGTGAATTTGCAAAAAAAAAAAAAAAAACTTAATTTTGACAAATCATTTCATACGTAGGTAGTAATTGTAATTTGTGTTTAGTTATTCTTCTATAATTTTTATTATTCAGCCAATGATATTGATATGATTGCAATAATTTCCTCATTATGTGTTAGTTTTATTTTTGTAGGTTTAGATTTCACAGTGTTAAATGTTTATCATATGACTATTAATTGATTGGAAACTGTTGGTTTGGTTGTGACATTAATAACAGTGGTATGTCGGAGTTGGTGGCCCCAGAGAACATCTATATGACTATAGGATGGTTTTCGAAGATTAATCCAATGTGACCTGGTGTGAGTTTTTATATGTAGTCAGTTCTTATGTAATTGAATTTGAGCGTGTGTATGATTTTTTTTTGTTCCTCCTCTGACGTTGTGTGTGCTATTGGGGCCTATTTTTTATTTTTTTTTAATTTTTTCCTCAAATCATATCATTAACATGTGAATAAGAAATTTTTACTTCATTACTTTTTGGAATTCTGTCATTAAAAATAGAATATGATTGAATGTGTATTTAATATTTATAAGTTGGCTTTGTTGTATTGTCTGTTTATTTCTCAATAATTGAAGATACTGTGCGGTCTGAATTGTTAATAGATGATTAAATTATGGCAATAAAATTTTCATAGCATTAATTTATATATGATTCCAATTGATTCTAAGATACTGTGTGGTCTGAATAATTGAAGAATATGATTGGTGCTAAATATTTGTAGGGTTTGGTTGTTCTTTATGGGCTTTTAATCAGTAATATGAAGCATAAATTGTATATACGAACGTCACTATGGAAAATTCACCAATGGAGAATGATTTAGGGCATGCTAATAAATATTGAACAAAAGGTAATTTATGTGATGCTTTTGTTCTATGTTGCTATTTTCTTTGAGGTGTATGCATATGTATTATGAGTTTTGCTTTTATTTCAGTTTTCAATATGTGTATTGAGTTTGATGGTGCTTTTGCAGCTGCCATGTGATAATATGTGCAGTTTTAGAATTTGAATGCAACTAAGAAACTACTTAAGACTCATACCTTAATTTGAGCCCACGACATATGTGGGCTATGTACAGTGTGAAAATTGCCAAAATGTAACTGATCTATTTTAGTAGCTTCTTTGTATCATGATTCATTGGTCGTATATATTTGTGGATTGGTAATTAGTCAGCAGATATGGTTATTTATTTAGAGATTTTTCAGTTGAAAATATATTAGATGGTTATTTATTTGGTAATATTTCAGTATCAAATATATTATAATTAAATTTCATATCAATCAAGTAAGACCTTGCCATTAATGATTTATTTGAATTACATAGAAATTACACAATTTGTATACAGAATTTCTATAGTTATTATCCGTGATTGATATATGCCGTTAATATATACGTATTTGATTGTAATATATTTGATATATTGTAGAGTTAATATCATATCCGTGATTGATGTATGTCATTAATTATTCTTTTTTAAAGGTGTTAATATATTATACTTATTATTACCCCTATATATTAATGCAAAATCCTCCTAACCTATGTGTCTGCTTCGTATGCTTCGTTTGACAAATAAAAGATTCTGGTATTTCGTTTGCTTATGTGTCATCCAAGCCTAATATTTACCTAATTTAATTTTTTTTATTGTATCTTAACTTAACTAATTTAATTTTCTTATTACATTTTTCCTTATCAAATACTTACTTTTGATTCTCCTAATATAAAAATATAAATAAATCATATATAATTAGTAGATAAGATCTAAATTAGTTATCCTAATTAAAAAAACTTATGAAATAATTTTAATTAAAAATAATAATTATGAAAATAATTAAATAAGTTTTATTGATAATATAATTTAAAATAATTTTATTTTTGGAGTTTCAAATATTCTATGTAGGTAAAATATCAGTTATTTACAATAATCTAAGTATGTAACTAAATATTAGTAATATATTCAATCTAAATATAAAAATATTAAATTATATACTAATAATAATTAATAACATTGATGAGACACCAGTACAATGCGACACGGATTGAGAGTATGATATCTTTTAAATATCTCAAAGTAAGTAACTAATAATTATTAACGAATTTATTCTAAAAATTAATAAATAAAATGATTTAATAATAATAATAATAATTAATAAAATAGATATTAGATACGAGTTTAGAATGTGACGCCTTTTGAATTTTTGTAAGTATGTAACTAAGATTTAATGAATTTAATTTAAACATCAAATATAAAATTATTTTATAATAATTAATAAATATATTAGACATGTACAAGGTACGGGTTGGAAATAATTATTTTAATTTTTTAGTTTAGATTTAAAATTCAGTAATTATCACAAATATTCTTTATATTTATCTTTTGATAAGTTCTGTTTAATACACGGGTGTTAAACAAGTATATATTAATGCAAAATCCTCTTAATCTATGTGTCTACTTCGTATATTTCACTTGGATAATAAAAAATCTTGGTGTTTCATTTGCTTATGTGCCATCCGAGCCTAATATATACCTAATTTAATATTTTCCTTTTATCTTGCCTAACTTAATATTTTTTATTATATTTAGCCTAACTTAATAGTTTTCTTTTATTATATTTTTTTAACTCAATATTTTTCTTTTATAAATAAGTCATATATAATTAGTAGAAAAAAAATCTAGATTAATTATTCTAATTAAAAGATAAATTACATATGAAATAATTTTAATTACAAAGAAATACTTATATATGAAAATAATTAATAAATTGTATTTAAAAAAAGTTGAAATAATTTAATTTGGAAAATTTAAATATTCTGTATAAATAAATTATGATATATTTGCAATAATTAGAGTATGTAACTAAATATTAGTAATGAACTCAATCTAAATATAAGAAAATAAACTTATATAATAATAATTAATTAATATTTTTAGACAATGGCACAATGTGAGAATACTTGAGAGTATGACATCTTTTGAATATTCCAAAGCATGTAACTATAATTACTAACAAAATTAATTTAAACATGAAAATATAAAATGAGTTAATAATAATTAATTAATATAGATTAGAGAAGGGTTGAAAATGTGACATCTTTTGAATTTTTATAAGTATGCAAATATAATTATTAATGAATTAAATATGAACATTAAATATAATATTAATCAATAATTCTAATAATTAATAAATTGAACTGGGCATGAGTTGAAATATATCAATTTTTATTTTAAATTTAAAACTTTATAATTTTCACAAATATTTTTTATATTTAATTTTTATAAATTTCGTGTAATACACGGGTGTTAAACTAGTATTTGATATATTACATAGTTATTATACCTATTATATAATTATTATCCGTATGTATATCTACATACTTAATATCATATCGTTGATTATATGCCATTAATGATTTATCTGAACTACATAAAAATTTCAGAGTTGTCAACTTTGGGATGTCTTAAAATCAACAATATAATTTAGTTATAAATTCGGCATTCATTTATATATACAAAATATCATATAATGTTTATAGAAAAGCCAACTGTAAAAGTTATTTATTATATAGAGTACTCAAAGAATTTATATATAATAAAAAATAATTAAAAGACTAAAATTTTGTAAATATTTAAAATAAAATTCAAATAATTCAATTAATCTTAAATTATCTCATTCTAGGAATCATGCTTACAATTCAAAATACATGATTACACATAATAATATATTATTATTCTCACATTCCTTATCAATGAAATTAAGTCAACTTTGTATACCAATAATAAAGATATTACACATTATTTATTAATTGTTATAAAAAAATTATGAAAATACTCATAATCATATATATGTATTTTTTATTTATCTTTAAACAATTTTCAAAAATTATAATCTCATATTTATCACCAAGAACATATTCCTGAATATTACAACATTCATTAATGTTTGAATAAAGTAAATATTAATGGAATTGAATATTTTTATGATAAAAATCGGTCACGAATTTTTTGGATGTTTTTTATATCACCCATAGTATTAGCTACAATTAATAATTTACTATATTTTTATACCATAAACACACGTTTAAGTCAAAATTTCAACTTAGTGTTTATATGATGACTAGTATTATCATTTTGTAAATTATAGATATTCCATAATTAAATAAATTAGCACTCCCGATTTAAGAAAAATCAACTTTTTATAACACTAATACCACTAATTAATTAGTTCAACTCAGTTATTAAGTCAAAAAATGATTTTTCCGTAAAATTTATTTATTATATAGAGTACTCAAAATAATATTTTATATAAAAAAATCATTCAAAAGACTAAAATCTCGTAAATATTTAAGATAAAAATCAAATAAGTCAATAAATCCTAAATTATCTCATTCTAGGAATCATGCTTACAATTCAAAATACATGATTACACATAAGGATATATTATCCCACATTCCTTATCTATTACATGATAAGTCAACTTTGTATACCAATAATAAAGATATTCCAACTTATTTCTTAATTGTTACAAAATATTTTTATGGAAATACTCATAATCATATATACGTATTTTTTAATTATCTTGAAACAATTTTCAAAGAATATAATCTCATATTATCACCATGAGCGTATCCTAAAATATTACAACATTCATTAATGTTTGAATAAAGTAAATATACATTGAAATTGAATGTTTTTATGATAAAATAAATTTTTTTGGATGTTTTTCATATTATCCATAATTATAGCTACAATTAAAATTTTGCTATACTTTTATAACATCACACACGTTTAAGCCTAAAAGTCAACTTATTATTTATATGAAGATTAATATTACCATTTTGTCGATTAGAGATATTCCGTAATTAAATAAATTAACACTCATAATTTAAGAAAAATCAACTTTGTATACCAGTAATACCACTAATTAATTAGTTCAACTCGGGTAGTAAGTCACAAAATGATTTTTCCATATACGATAATTCTTTAAATAAAGTGCTCAAATAATTTATATATTATTAATGAAATCAATCAAAAACTAAAATTTCATAAATATTTAAGATAAAAATCAAACAATTCAATTTATCCTAAATTACCTCATTCTAGGAATCATTATTACATTTCAAAATAATAAATCAACTTTGTATACAACTACTTCCACATTATTTCTTAATTGTTACAAATTTCATTTATGTAAATAGTCATAATCATATATATGTATTTTTTAATCATCTTGATAATTTTCATAGTATATAATCTCATACTTATCACAACAAATATACCCCTTAAATCTTATAACATTCATTAATATTATAATAAATAAAAAATACATTCAAATTGAATTCCATAGATACACTCCTCAATTGAACGAATTATCACTCATTCTAGCTACAATTAACAATATACTGTAGTTTTATAACATACACACACATTTAAGTCAAAACAAAACTTATGAAATACTTTTAGGATGTTATATCATTATTATCTAAAATAAAAAGATGAAACTAAATACAATTTTTATGTTCTCACAATCTATATGTTTATTTTTTCTTTAAATATAATTAGCAATAAAAATATTTTACGAAAAGAATATAAGTGTAGTTCATAAGTTTCACCATGCATACAAATAATTCTTTGGGCCCATTGACGAAAATCGACAATAGTGGATCTGTTGTAGTTACTGTGACACAGAATCAACTTACCCCTAAATCAAGAAGAGGACGTCCACCAAGAAATTCGAGTATTTCTAATAACGGTAATAGTTTATTTTACTTATTCATTTTCATGTTAGTTTTATATTTAAAAGAGAAGTTGAGTTTTTATAATAACTTTAACAGTTTAGATTATTTCTTCTTTACATGATAAAGTTATAGGTAAAAACTGATAAACCGAGTATATAAAACTATTATCCATTAGTTGTGATATATTACACAAATTTTGAATTCTCAATATATATATATATATATATTATTTATTTAATATACTCATGCTTCAAAAAGAAATTTAACATACTTTTAAGATAAACCTTAACTTTTGAAATAATATTGTCAATACAATAAAACTAAATACTGATATATGATTAATAATTTTGAATATGTAATATTTATTTGATATATATTCTTAACGTTACATATTACTTATATAATAAATAGACAATATTTTTTCTACTAACCAATACTTTGAATATTATAACATAAAATACTCTCATACAAAAAGTGGGAAGGCCATCTTTGAAGTCTATTTTTGAAAATGGTAAATTTCAAAAGATTCATATTTTTCTAAAATATTATATTTTGAATGGATGATTAATTGGTTTAATTATTTTTTTTTTTGTTTGTAAATATACCTTTTTGAGATTCAAAATGATCCACATCATCCACTGCAATTAGAAATTCAAGAATAACTGAAGTAGTTGAGAAGGAAGTGACTACAACACTTTGTAAGCCTTCACATAAACGATACCCCAAGAAACTTAAAATTCCTGATGATGGTAATTCCTTCAAATTTTTTTATTTCAAACAATACACTGAGATACTTTATTTTCAAATATAAATTTTAATTTTATATATATGTAGTTTATTGATTTCAATGACACCTTCATTTATCTAAATTTATTATCGAACAATTTATTGGGATATTGGTGATCCTACTTTCATATGTTGACATTGTTCAGCATATTTTTGGTATGGAGAGAGATTGAAGCCAAGTATTGAAACTACGATACCGATGTACTCTACATGTTGTGACAAGGAAAAGATCATGTTGCCTCCTTTGAAGGAGCCACCACAAATTTTGTATGATCTAATATTCAGTTTTAGCGATAAAAGAAGACATTTTTTAGAGAATATTCGATCATACAACAACATGTTTTCTTTTACTTCGATGGGTGGAGAAAATCGATTCCAGTATGAACACTGAAAATTCGCCACCGATATTTCGTATGCACGACCAAAACTATAACCTAATGGGGAGTTTGATGCCATAAGAAGGTTTTACACTGAAGTTTGCACAATTTTATATATACGATACTGCAAATAAAGTTCAAATTATTTTTACAGTATTCGTATTTTGAAATTTATATTTATGCAGAAAAGGCAATGAAAAAAAAACTCTCTACATACCGAAATTGTTGTTGAACTCAAATCCATGTTAGATAGGGAAAATAATTTGGTTATGTCATTTAGAAATTTCAAGGATAAGTTTTTCGAAAATGGTGTTATCAAAATGAAATTATATCTTATTAGGAGAAGAGGCACAGATGCAAGAACGCACAATCTACCCGAAGCCGATGAACTTGCCATCTTAGTTGTTGGTGATTTTGAAAAACATATGGGTGATATGGATATTATATTAGAAAGAAAGTCTGGCAAATTGAAACGTATCAATGAGTTATATCCGTCTTACCTTTCTCTACAGTATCCATTATTATTTCCTCATGGTGAAGATAATTATAGGCAAGATATGCCTTTTGCTGACCATCGAAAACCTATAGGAAATGGAAGAAATTATGTGAGCCAGAGGGAGTTCTTCTTGCACCGATTGCATGAAAGGTTAACCAATTCACCTACTATCCTCTCTTACAAAAGGCTTACACAACAGTTCATAGTTGATGGATATACCATGATTGAGTCTACAAGATTATGGTATGTTAGAACCCATCAAAAGAGTTGCGGAGTGAGATGTATAATGGAATTACTGATGCAGTAGTACGCGGTGAAATAAATGGTTGCAGTGTGGGTAATAGAGTTGTTTTGCCAGCGACATTTACCGGTGGTGCACGGTATATGACTCAGAACTACCAAGATACATGGCAACTTATCGATGGGCTGGATATTCAGTTTTGTTCATAACATTCGCGTGTAATCCAAAATGGTTAGAGATTATACGGTTTGTCGAGAGCAGGAATCTTGAGCTAGAAGATCGTCCTGATATAGTTTCAGAAATATTCAAAATGAAGTTGGATGGCTTAATTAGAGATTTATGTGACAATCAAATATTTGGAAATATAGTTTCTGGTGATCATATCAAAACATACATTTATTAAAATTATTTATTTCAAAATAACTTCTATACATCATCAATTTATTGTTTATTAATGTGTTGTTCATTTTTTAACTTTTCATATTATGTAATTATTTACACTGTGGAGTTCCAGAAGTAAGGCCTTCATCATGCCCACATTCTTCTATTTCAATCAAAAAAGATAAATACCCTAATGCAAGTAATATTGATTTAATCACTTCATCCGAGATTCCAGATGAAGAGCAGGATCCAAGGTATTATGCAGCAGTTTCGGAGTTGATGATTCATGGGCCATGTGGGCATTAAAATAATCTTTTCTTTGTATGGTTGATGAGAAATGCTCAAATCATTATCCAAAGAGGTTCATTGAATCTACTACTGTTCACTATGATGGTTACCCGGTGTACAGACGTTGAAATACTGGTCGGACGGTAATAAAAATGGTGTTCCCCTAGATAATAAGTGGGTTGTGCCACAAAATCGTTGTTTATTGCTAAAGTATAGAGCACACATGAATGTTGAATGGTGTAATCAGTCTAGATCTATCAAATATTTGTTCAAATTGCTCGGTTATATTATGTTCCCCCAAGTTCCGGTGATAACTATTATGCTCGATTCCTCTTCAATGTTGTTCGAGGAGCACAATATCACGATGATTTAAAAAAGGTGAAAGAAAAGCAACATGATACATATCGTGATGCGTGCTACCCAGTTGGGCTACTGGATGATGATAGGGAATATATCGATGGCATCGAAGAAGCAAGTTATTGGGGATCTGCACATTCTATTAGGTTCTTATTCATGACATTGCTTGCGTCCAAATGTACATCTCGATCGGAAAATTTTTGGGAAAAATGTGAAATATTTATCAGATGACATTTTATACAAACAACAAAACTTGAGAAATAACAAAGGTATTAATTAATAATTTTCAGTTATATCCATGGTTTTTTGATAGTGTTATTTTATATATTATTTCATTGAAATTGGTGAAAGTGCAATTATTTTTAAATTTCTTTGTACAGATTTGAAAATAAGTGATGCTAAAATTCAAAACCTTACTTTACTGAAAGTGGACAAATTGTTGCAGAGCATAGGGAAGAGCTTAAAGAATTTTCTTCCAATGCCAATTCCAACTGAAGTCGACTCTAATATTTCTTTCAATAGATTTATTGTTGAGGAATTGGACAATGACCATGATGCCCTCATTGAAGAACACGCTAAATTATTTCAAAATCTGAATAAAGATAAAACATGTATATGTCGAGGTCATGAAATATGTAACTTCAACAAAGGAGTGCTTATTCTTTGTTTATGGATATAGAGGAACTGGAAAAACTTTTGTTTGGAGGACTCTTTCTGTAGCCGTAAGATCTAATGGTGGAATTATTAAAATGTAGCATATAGGGGCATAACTTCTCTTCTTCTTCTAAAAGGAAGAACCAGTCATTCTAGGTTTAAAATTCCATTCAATCTCCATGAAAAATCATCGTGTGGGATTTTCCAAGGGGGCCCCCTTGCGGAATTAATGGTGCATGTACAACTGATAATTTGGGATGAAGCTCTAATGATGCACAAACATTGTTTTGAAGCTTTACACAAAACATTGAAAGATATTATGGGATTCAAGAATCCAAAGGCTAGAGATATTCCATTCGGAAGTAAAAACTGTTGTACTTGGTGGAGGTTTTCATCAAATTCTTCCGATGATTCCTAAAAGTACTAGGCCAGACATAGTACATGCAACCATCAATTCTTCCCACTTTTGGAGACATTATAAGGTTTTGAGATTGACAAAGAATATGAGGTTTCAAAATCTCAGCTCAGACCCCGAATCAATTGAATTTAAGAGTTTTCTCAATGGAGAAATAGTATTGGAGATGGGATAGTTGGGATCAAGTGATGGCATCGTTGAATTCGACATCCCAGAGGATTTATTGTTGCTAGATGATGGTGACCATATTGCATCAATTGTGGCCATCACTTATCCATAATTTGGAACGAATGTCGAATAAATTAAGAAATTGATAAATTAATATTAAAAATAGTATTAGAAATTGATAAATTAAATCTCCAAATTATTCCCCCGTGCAACGCATGGATATAATACTAGTTATTGTCAATAAAACAGTTCATGTAGTATATATGGAATTTTTTAGATATTAAAGTGAAAAATATTTTTTTTTAATTTATTTATTATTCACTTTCTGAACTTAATAACTTTTTGGTATATTACCATTTTTTATGCCTTTGTTCGGAATGCCCGCGTGTTATCTGTTATAACAAACTAGTAAAAATTAATTTGGTATACGCATTCTAGGAAGAATCATATTTTGGTATTTTGTAAAATACTAAAAATAAATTGAGAATTTTTTTACCTCCTGAACTATGGCCATTTTGACACTTCGCCTCCTAAACTTTTTTTTTTGTGCAAATTACCTCAAAACTGTACGAATTTTGCAGTTAACCTCCTGAACTCCCGTTTTTGGTGGAACTTTTGGTCGGAGTTCACTCGTGTGACATGCACGCTTACATATAAGGGGTAAAACTGACTTTCCATCTCTTACTGATGACTCCTGCTCAAAAAAATGGCACGTGAGCATTCGTGTGACCTGTTAAGATAATGTTCACATTAATATATGTATACAATTTGGAACCTACATAGTGCTCATGTGCCATTATTTTGAGCGGGAGTCATGAGGAGGGGGTGGAAAGTCAATTTCACCCCTTATATGTTAGCGTGCATGTCACACGAGTGAGATCCGGCTAGAATCTCCACCAAAAACGGTAGTTCAGGAGGTTAAGTGCAAAATCCATACAGTTTAGGAGTTAACTTGCACGAAAAAAAAAGTTTAGGAGGCAAAGTGCCAAAATGGCCATAGCTCAGGAGGTAAAAATAAATTCTCAAAAATAAATTTGGTGTACACACTTAGGAAGTATCATATTTCTGCATTTCGTTAAATACTAAAATTAATTTTGGTACAAGGATATATCACTAGGCTAGCGCACTCGATTTCAAATCAAACTTAGTGGACTGTCGAATTATTTATTTGGGGCCAATTTATTTTGGGTTAAAAACTCTTGACCCTAATCATATATTTTACTTATTTTTGGACGGCATGTTATCACCCCATACTTTAAATTTTGATAAACACCCCGATATCTTTTTAAAAAAGGATTCTAGTAAATTAGATATTTCTTTTTAGAAAAAGGGTTCTAGTAAATTAGATATTGTACCCTTATATCAAATGGAAATACAATATTGAAATAAAACCTATCACTATCCCCAAATACATCGAGATGTGTCAATCCAGTTTGAACTGACCAGTTTTTTTATTGACAGTTACAAACCGTTGGTTAAAGAAATACCTTAACAGAAACCAAACTGGCGGAGAACCGGTTCCGGTTTGGGCCGATTTCCAGGCGTTTTTTTTAAATGTATTTTGGATATTTATAAGAATGAAAAAAAAAAGAGTTAAAAAATAAATTGAAATAAAATTTGAAGAATTAAGTTTAAAAAAAGAGTTTAAATAAGTTTTTTTTTCTAAAAAGAATTTGATTTTAATTCTAATATTAGAAATTAAAGTTCAAAATCTTAACTATTAATATTGGAATTAACTTGCCTACGTATTCTCATAAATGAATTAAAGTTCACGTAGTTCTTTTTCTTTTTTGAAAAAAAAAAGAGTTTAAAATTCTTTTTTTTAAATAAAGGACTAGGTTTTAATTATAATATCAGAAATTAGTATTCAAAGTTTTAAATTTTAATATTAAAATTAATTTGCCTACGTATCCTCATAGAGGAATTAAAGTTCACGTAGTTCTTATACTTATCTTACTTACCAACGTGGATAGTGGAGGAGGCTCGTCTTTGTTCATCAATTGCTATCGTTGCTTCTCGAAGTGGCATCTTAATGGTCGCTCTCTTCACCTTCATCGAGTTATAGTTCTTATTCGCATTTTTGGGCTAATCCAATCATTCATGAACATTTGATTTCTAGAATTTTAGGCAATAAATTAGAACATCAATCATCCAACATAAAGTCTCCCGTGATAAAGGCTTGTTCAACAAAAAATCGTTGAAACAGAAATGACGAGAACCTCATTTGCAATTTTAGAAAGTATAGGAAAGAATAGAAGTCATTCTCGCCCAAAATTGTACAAGATCATTAGTGTCATCGAACCTTTTCAGGATATTTCCCGATTCAAAATGACCTAAATAAGATTCTAATTCATGAGTTCGACTAGCACTAGCCCTTTGTCGTTTTCGCTTAGTATCCTCAATCAACCTCATATATGGGGTTAGATCTTGTTGAGGGTCATTGGACAATGGTCTTACATTAGAAGTAGTACCAACATTGAGGGAAGGTGAAGGTGGATCATGAGAAATACTAGAGTTTTGGGTGTATTCATTAAAAGGAGCAAATAAAGATTATTTAGTATGTTGAGTACAAAGTAAGGGGTTAGGAATCTCAATGCCCAAATTTTCTAAAAAAGGCCGTAGTGCTTTATAATAATGAAAACAAATTTTATAAACATTCGGTTCGATAATCCAGGTTTAAAATTTTCACAAAAAAACAAAACAAAACAAAACAAAAAAAACTCGGGAATGTATAGAGATGTTTGACCCATTTCGTTAACATGCTAGTAATGCGATCACCTAATTGAGGCGACTCGGGTAAAAAAGTACTAATCAATACAATCTGAATACATTGATCAAGAAGAAGTATAGAGATAGGATAATAAATACCGAATAAAGTCAAGGTTGCGTCATTAATTTTTTTAAAGGGGACATCATATTATAAAAATCATCCCATGCTTGGGCAAATAAAATGAAATCGTCATTTTAAGTAGCAAAAAAAGAACATAATGCTTCTCTATATTCAAAAGAATCATTTATTAATTTATATGTTAAGTTCTAACGATTTGACACATCAATAGAAAAAGTTTTAAGATGTAAACCATTGTTTCGACAATATTTTTGCATTTCTCGCAATATGAAATACCGCACTCCTAGTCGAAGCAATTTCATTTTGGAAGTAGTTAAATCATTTTAAACACATAAATTCGAAATATGACAAATACATATAACATGAAAAAATGTACCACCAATAGAAGGTTGACAAAAACTTTTTAGCAATTCTAAACCAGTTGTATTAGCGGCAGCATTATCAAACAAATTAAAAAATATTTTGCTACCTAAATGATAATCGAATAAAATAGAGGATATTTTTCATGAAATATTGACCGCGAAATGATGAGTATTAAACTCTTTATATGCATTCAAATGTTTATTTTAATTTCAAGAATTATTAATCCAATAACATATAATTCCCATATAATTGTTATTATGAGAGAATCCATCAAAATATCCAAACATATTGAGACACTACGTGGAAAACTGTCAAATAAGGAAGTCAAATTCAATTTATATTCACCAACCATCTTATCAAGATCACGAGTAACCTTATTAAATGAAATGTCAGTGCTACATGGATTAAATGCACCTCTAATATATATATCATAATGAGTACGATGTGCATGATTAAAAGGAAGACACATAATGACAACAAACCTTACAAAAAAAAAAAAAAATCTATGACGACTATTGAAACAAATTAGAACTCGTACCTTGACTGCCGGCCCCGGCGGTAGATGAAGACGATAAATTTATTTGTGCTTGAGAGCTATTAATTATTCTCTACGTGTGTTGTCATCGTCCTGTAGCCGATTTCTGGTTCAAACTGGCCAGTTTCGGTTAACCGGATGGTTTTTTTTTAATGGTTATTTTTTCTAGTCGTTGATCATCAATGGCTCCATCATCAAGGTCGTTGATTTCAAACGACCCTTGAACCGGCCAGTTTTACTGCCAGTTTTGAACCGATAGTTCATCAACAAGTTTTTTTTGGTTAAACTGCCAATTAAAACTAGCGGTTTCGGTTCGATAATTTTACGAATCGAAACCAAACCGATTCACAATTTAAGTTTTACTCGAAAATGGTGATTAACGGTTAACCGAACTAATGACCTTGAATTAAAACTGACGGTTCGCCGATTAACCGTAACCGGATTAACACCTCTAACTATATCCCCATCCCCATCCCCCCTTTAGTTTGTACAAGGAAAGAAAAGTCAAGTTCTCCCCAATTCCATCTCCGTCGTCTCCATATTCATTCTTTCTTTTTTGTACATCTGCTAATGGGAAAAAAAATAACCATCTCCCAACCAACTCCATCTCCATCTTCAACCCTTTTCGTCTACACAACAACTTGCGAATGAAAATAAAAATGTCGGATAAATTTATGTTTGACCATAAATGTGAACAATAAGTGTTTATTTCGAGATTAATACTTGAATAAGACACTATATGTTTGAATGAAAATCTCGAACAATTTTTTTTTCGTCAGGTTTAATCGAACAACTCGAGCCAAAAAAATTCAACACTTTTTTTGAAATATATTTTCAAACACCTTCAGAGTTGTTCTGGCAACCAAACTCGAACATTGTGAATTGCAAAGATTTATTATTTTTTCTACAACTATACCATTTAAAATAGAATATTGTAAACAAATATAATAGATGGCTAGAATTAAGAAATATATAAACAAAACTCAGGCTCTAACCCTCTTAACCCAGATGATTCACGTTTAAATAAAAAATGAACCATTTTCTTGTTCTCTATCCCTACTCTTTTTTTTTCCTTTCATTAATTTGCTTTCTTTTTTCCTTTTAAATAAGGGGAAGGGCCAAGGGTAATGTGGAAAGCTAATGGAGTGTTATTAATAGAAATTAATGCATCAATGATCCGTGTGTTCTTATGACTCGGGTTAACGGATTGACTTTATTGGGTCAAGACAACCTTGACATGCTTTGATTTAAACAGTACGAATTAAAAAATCCTGATTTAAACAAGCTAAAAATATGAGAACATAATCCTAATCCTATCGGATTTCAGGTTAAACAAATTACAAAGTAAATTTTTAATAACTATATATTTATATCAACATTTTGAATTTAAACATATATAAAATTTAATATCTATATTTTATAATAATATGTACAATATAATATTATATATTTACTTTTATAAAGAAATATAATAATTTACATATATCTTTTTCCAAAGAAAAAAAAAACTAGAAAATAAAGATTGGTCTCTCGTCATTAAAATTATGAGAGAGGGAGAGAAAGAAAACTATTTCAATTTTTAAATCAATGAAAACTCATATATTTTTTCGGTTCCGTTTTACCTATCGCAATTTGAAAAAAAACTATGTCTCATTCTATCTGTCACATTACATTTAAAGAGATAATTATCGTTACTTTTTATTTTTCAATAAAATTTAAATGTTATTTTACTACTTTTACATCTACTTTTATTATTTAATATTTTTAATTATTTTAAACAAAATAATATTATGATCATTTGATTCTTATTATTATAGCACCACTTAATTTTTAAATATTTTTAAATCTCCATGAAATTGTGAACTATGTCGTGTGAATGGAACGGAAGGAGGAAGGAGTATTAAAGATAAAAATATTTAACAACTTAATTCTAAGCAGTTTTGGGCCACTGAATGCAAGATTCGAGGTCAATGGTCCATCTAAAAGAAGTCATTAATTAAATAGGTCACAATTTTTAAATTATAATCCTAATCCTGATTTTATTCGGTTTGAACACTCTGTCCGCGGTCTTGATTGACGATGAAATAAAGAAATAGATCAATAGGGTGTTTCCATAAAAAATTGGGTAACAATATCCGATTTTTTTCCCCCTTAAAATCAACGCAAAGTCGAATTTCTTTATTCCACAGAAAGCCAGACGATGTCGTATCTGCTGCCGCATCTTCACTCAGGCTGGGCCGTCGATCAGGCGATCCTCGCCGAGGAGGAACGCCTCGTTATCATCCGTTTCGGCCACGACTGGGACGAAACTTGTATGCAGGTAAATTATTTGGTTATTATTTTGCTGTGATTTACCCAAATTAATTACTTGTTTAAGCTTTGTTTTACTAGTTTTTAGTAAATTTCTTGTTAATGGGAATTATTCGAAGCAGTGGTGTGTAATCTGTTAATATCTTTCTCTGTAGTGTTATTGTTGAACTAGGGTTCTGTTAGGTCCATAATTTCGATGGAATTGGAGTTTATGGATTTTGTTTTTTCGGCTCTGTTATGGTTTCGATATGTTGCTTCTGTGTAGATTTTATGTAGTTAGACTTAAATCATCACTTAATTAGTATAATATCAGTTGTTTGTACTGGGAATTGCTAGATTTAATCTAGAGTGGGTTTTTCCCATGTAATTACTGAAAGTTTAACCCTGCACAAAGTTACTAAGAGAAACCTGAACTAAATCCGACACGAACTTGGCTAACTCGAATCTGACACAATTTTACCAATTTGTCCTAATATGTGCTCATGTTATGTTTTACATAACATTTTTCTTAGCATAACCCGAAATCAATCCAAAGTCGAACAGGAACTCGACCTAATAAATTAAATTGTAATATGTTGCTCTATCTAGCAAATAGATTGATCACTATACATAAAGACTATAACTCGGTTTGTGATTCTGTTTTCGGTAGAAATTTATGTGTATTTAATTTTACATGATCCTTTTCGATTCTAATCATTTAGGTTACTCGTATTCAGTATCTGATTGGCAGACATACGACTAATTACGAATTTGTGTTGAGTTGAGTGTTATGTTAATATAGTTTGAATAACTTCATGGAAGTCCATAAATATTAACTAATTGGATGTTGAATCATTACATTACATATAGAATTAGCTAACTTTGTCTCTGCATGATCTGAAGCTTCAACTTCACCCCACCATAATTACGCAGTTTTACGTGTATATGTTAAAAAAAGTGACACGTGTCATGGGAAGGAAAAAAAATTTTTTTGTGGCAGTACATCATTAAGCAAAAAATAACATGTTCCATTTGTGATCTTGTGTGTTATACATGATTGAATGTTATATGTTGTCACAAACAATTTTGCATTTCCATTTGTTCATGTGTAATCTGTCGTATGTAATTTCCATTAGTGCTCGACTTAATTTTCCCTTTCTCGGCAATTGTTACATTTGGGTTTTTCCGTTTTAATTTTTCAGATGGACGAGGTGCTATCTTCGGTTGCCGACACGCTAAAGAACTTTGCTGTCATATACCTCGTCGACATCACGGAGGTGCCTGATTTCAACACGATGTATGAGCTGTACGACCCCTCGACCGTCATGTTTTTCTTCAGGAACAAGCACATCATGATTGATCTTGGCACCGGAAACAACAACAAGATCAATTGGGCCATGAAGGATAAGCAGGAGTTTATCGACATTGTCGAGACGATCTATCGTGGTGCTAGGAAGGGACGTGGTCTCGTTATCGCCCCTAAAGATTACTCCACGAAATATCGTTATTGATTATTATTATTATATGCTATTATGTGTGAACAATTGATTCTGTTATTCGAGCGTTTAATCTACTTTATCCGTGATGTGTAATTGCTCGTATCGTACTCTGAACGGTCCTCTGTTATTGTAATTCGTCACTATGTATAACAACATAATTGCTTATGGTCTGCTGTTATTGTGATTCGTTATGCGTAACACAATTTCTTGGGTAATAACATTTGAGTTGAGATCAACCATATAGAGGCACTACTACATTTTTTATTTTTTTATTTATATTTATGAATTGTTTGCAAACATTAAAGAATAAATTGCAAAAGAGTAGCTGTCTTGTGAGAGTGGTCTTACATGGTGATAACTTTCAACTGTGCGCAACCATTTAACCCGATTTTATTACATCTGACCCGTAACCTAGCCCAACACATCTATTTAATTAAATAACTAGTGCTTAACCCGTGCGGTATACATAACAAATTAAAAAGTGTAGAATCATTTGATGTAAGTGTAATGCTAATAATTTATTAATGTGATATTGCAACCTAAAGTATTCAGGTCATAACGGCTGTTGGTCAACAGAAGTAAAATTAAAACAAATCAAAGGTAAAAAACTCCACATTAAAGATATTATGAACAACTTTTTGTATACTAAACATAGTAACTGCTAAACATATTAACTCAGTAATAATACGTCTAATTATAGTTTAACTTGTCGCCATAACATACACTTGTTTCAAGCTCTCCCGTTAAGTTAGTAATGAAACAATCATATTCCACATTTCCAAAATTTTAATATAAATAATATTCATATCATTGCAAGCATTTTCTTATTTAGTTTTTATATTAAGACAATGTGAAGATCTTATAACAGATTTTTCATATATTAACATGTAATATAACGTGGATAAAATGTTCAATTATATTTGTCTATCCTCCTAAGAAAATTAAATGCACATAACCAAAATTGATTGTACAATTTAGATTTTTTTTATTTATTTTTTGATAATGTAATTTAAAAAAAAGTAAGAAACAAAACAACCTAATTATATATTTTTTTATTAAATACACACCTATTAAATACACATGTTGAATTGTTTAAATCTTTTAAAATTATAGTGTTCATTTAATAATTATCGATAAACAAACTGAGTTAATTCAATTGAAACGCATAGTTCCAAATAATTGCCATATACGTTAAATTACTTTTATTCTATTGAAAACAGTTGATTATAAGAGTTTGATATTTTTTAGTTTGGTCACCAAAGTCATGTTAATATTTGTTTAGACTAAGCGTAGCCTAAGCAATTTTAACACAAAAAATAACAGGAAAATCAGCAACTAACCAGCGAAAAATGGGTAGGAAAAAGTGCTTAACTTTTATTCCAAAAAATCAGATCGGATCAGCCGTGGCCGGATCCTTATACCTTAATACAAGCTTTCTCTCTCTAGAACTCTATATATGTTTCTCTCTAAAAAGTGGATCATTCTCTATCTCTTGGAGAGGCTATTTATAGTTTCCTCTTGAAACCCTAATTGAACACTTGTCTCTTACTTATTGGTTCACCAAATCTTCTGTTCACCTTTCCACCGCCTCAGCGCCGACCTCAATTATTCTCCACCGACTTAATGCCGACCTTAGCTATTTTATCCACCGGCCGAGCCTTTGGGACGTTGACCCAGTACTTCAACTCGGCATTTCCAGCTCGACCAGTGACCGGAAGTGAATTGAGCACGCTGCGTACGCGTCGGGGGAGCGCATCCTGCTCGGCACTTTCTACTTGGCGTTTTCAGCTCGGTGTCGGTGCTCGGTGCTGGTCGACGGAGACTAGCCGACGGCGTTGTTCAGCTCGGTAGCTTTCTGCTCGGCACTTTTTGCTCAACGCCGGTCAATGGAGACTGGTCGATGGCGCTTTTCAGCTCGGTAGCATCCTGCTCGACACTTTCTGCTCGGCATTTTCTGCTCGGCACCGGTGATTCGAACTTTTGTATACCTACTTATAAATATTTGTCAAAAGTTTAAAAGCTCGCCCGCAAGAGAACGAGAATGCGTGTAGGTTGGTAAGTTGAATCGAATCGTCTCTCAAGGAAAACTAGGTTCGGAAGTTCCTTTTGTGTTTGTTGTTCACGAATAAGAAATAAAAATAAAAATAAACACAAGAACAGGGTTTTGTTTGAATTATTTTAAGAACTAGAGTTTAATTAAAACTAAGGATTAATTAAACTAAGATCTAATTAATTAAATCTAAGATTATTTAAATTAAAAACTAATTATCTAAATTATCTAAATCTAAGATTAATTTATCTAAGAGAAATTGGATTTAGAAATTATTTATTCTTAAGAGAAAATTAATTAATTAATTTTTTTAAATAATTAAGAGAACTAGGGTTCTAGAGCTTTGACTCATCTCCACGATCGCTTGGGTATCCCCAATTGATGGTTCTAAACGAATCTAGGCTCTAGACCCATTAAATCTAGCCAAAAACAATAAACAAATTCAACATCTCAAGCTCAACACAATCACAAGAACGTTTCGTCATGAAAATAATAATTATTAATTAAACTAATTAAATTAAAGAGCATGGAAAAATAAATACTTACTAATTAACTAAGAAGAACTGCAGCGTTTTGGTGTCGAGATCTTGAATCTAAGCTATCTAATCTACCTAAGAACTAATCTAAAACTAGGAATTTAAAACTAAAAATTATAAAGAGAAACTAAAAAAAATAACTCGGCACTCGTCGAGGTTGTCAGCCCCTAAGAGGCCTTAGAAACCCTAGAAAAAGTAAAAAGTAGGAAAAGTGACCTACACTATGCTAAAGTATGCTTGAAATTCAAATTATGGGGGTATTTATAGTTGTGGGACAATTTTGGGCCAAAATCAGGCTTTTATGTCGTTTCTGGGCCTTTTTAACGGCAGTGTTAACGATAAGGTATAGGTAGTAACCGTTATAGAAAGCTACCGTCACCGCCTCTGTTTTTCAAGGATACTATAACAGTTCCAGCAGAATAACCATTATAGAAAACTGGAAGCTTCAAATTCTTGCTACTTTTTCGCCGAAAAGCTCGATCTTTGCTTCTCGATCATCATACTTCATCTATAACGTGCTGAAATCTTCTGGTTACTTAGCTATAAAGTGAAAAACCACAAATAATCACTTATTTGCATCAATCTAGATCAAAAAGTGATAAAATAAGTTGGAAGTACAAATATACGAAATTAAGCTCAAACTACCCAACTTATACCAAAAATAATAGGAAAAATAAACTAAAATACTACTAAAAATCAAGACATATACGTGTTAATCAACTACCCCACGCTTTATTGGTTTGTTCGTCCTCAAACAGACGTTAGTTTCAAAGTGTAACTAGAAAGAAAATCAGCTTAGGCAATGAGTCGTGCTATGCTACATACATAATTCTTGAAGATATAGATACAAGTCATGCAACGTCAAACACTCCACCATTATTACATTATCGCTTCAAAATCAAATTCATGCATCCTCTCAATAGGGAAGTATATATGTGGGTGTTCACTCAAAAGCACTCAAGCATTGCTGCATGGGACGTGTATACGCTCAAATCATACAATTACATGCACAATAAATAAGAACCGAAAACCAATCTCTTCTCAATCGCAAATTAAGTGTGCTGTCAAAACTAAAAATCGGAAAAGGTCTTTTCGGGTTGTAATCTTTGGACGGGTATGGAATATATAAGTCGTGTGGCTAACTCACGATCTATCGTGATGAATAACTCACCAAACCTATTCTAATCTCGAAGCAAGTTGCTTCACCTCGTTCAAAATAAAAAATCTCACTAACACTCATAACGTAGCCTTTAAAATTTAGGCTATCTCTCAACTCGAAACTCTAAAATCGACTTGAAGCTAAAACCACTTAAAAATAATTGAAGCTTATAATGTGCTTCTTACACAACTCTTTTGCCTTCTAAACATTAGGTTTCAAGAAAATAAATAATAAACACAAGCCTTTATTAGCGCGTAGGCAATTAATCAACACTATCCACCATCCTTTTTCTTTTCTTTTTTTTCCCCTTTTATTATTTTTTATGGGGTCTTTTTTTTTTTGTTTTTTAATGATGGTGGTCCTTAATAATTACAATTATTCATAAATTCCTAATAAAATTTCCCAAAACACTAATAACCAATAAAAATAAAGAACTCCTACCCCACACTTTTAATGGGTTAGTAGGGGTCGACTCTAAAATCACTCATGGCTAATGGAAATGGATTATTTGGCTATGATTGGCTCATTCGTAATTTATAGTGGCTAAAATTTATGGAAATAGCCGGAAATAGGGTTTTTCTGTGCCTTAACCTCATTTTCAAAGTCAACTACACACAGCGATATCAAAGAGATATCAAGACTGAAACTTATTCAAGTACATGCAATGACGATAAACACTCAGGCTACTCACAGACTTTTTGCATGAAAAAGTTTTGAATTGACGCTGCTTTTAAGGTTTTGCAAAATCAATTGCGTCCAAGTACCGTTTTACAATATAAAAATAATGATTTTGAAGATTTATGCACTTATACACGCTCAAAAGAATATCAAATCCTACGTAGTCAACTTCGATAGGCAAGCCATACAAACACAATATCGCGCAGAAATAGTGATCAGTCACGTAAAAATTTTAAAAATTGCACATTTTGTATAAAAACTCGGCAATCACCTGATTGCCCTAAATATGAAGAAAAGTAAAACAAACGAGGAAAGGAGTAAGGGAATGTTCCTGAAAAATAGTCGAGCGGCTCTAAAAAGTTATTCGCAATCAACACTCGTAGTGAAGCACATGATCGGAAATGTCTTGATTAACCATCATTGGCGAATTTCTCAACCTTTTTTGCACATCAACACCGCGTAAAAAGTACCAAAGCATAGACACAACTAATAAAATAAAAGAAATAAAAATAAAAATAAAATCTAAGGAAAGAAAGAAATCAAACACTTGGGTTGTCTCCCAAGAAGCGCTTGTTTAACGTCGAAAGCTCGACGCCTTCTATGGACGATGTTATCCCGGATCCAAAATTAAGTGACGATCGTGCCACGCCTTAGTATTCTCCAATAGTAAGCATAGGCGATTAAAATCACCAAGGCGGGCATGGGCAACAAGTCGTAGAACAAAAACTTCTACTTGCTTCGGAGGTCGAAAAAGTGAATAATTGATCACCACGAACATATCAATAGCAAGGTGCGGCATAAGGTGATCCTCAAATTTTGGAAAAATTAGGAAATCTGTCGAACAAACGGCAAATCCCTCGAACACTCCGAACTCCTTCACTTCTTTATTATCTCCCTCAACACTCTGAAAAATATAAAAATCTATATAATGGCATCGGAGAGGGAAATTTTGCTTGATTACCTCAACCACCATCTCATTCTCATACTCGATCATGGGTGTCTCGATAAGAGGCTCGATCATCGCATCCTTCTCCAAAACTTCGTCCACCGCCATTTCTACAATGGGCATCACAACACCTTCATTCTCATTGAGCTCGAATGGACTTGAATCTCCAACGTCGTGTGGGTCCTCCAATGGAAATACCTCCTCAACATCATCTATTAAATCCTTGAAAAGCGCAAGAGGGGCGATTTCCACCAAATCTTCAATAATATCCTCCATACACGTTTCTCCCATATGATCGTTTAAGCATAAATTCTCATCATCCAAGGTGGGCTCCATCACATCAAGAATTGTTTCCTCAGCCCCCTCATTCAACAATCTGGCTAAATTAGCCCTCATTTGACCCAACATCATCTCCATATTATTCATACTTTGACGCGAAGACTCATGACTTTGACGTATAGACTCAAAATCTTGCCGCATAGACTCAACAGGATCATCTTCTTGTATGGTCAGTGAAACGGCTTCGTCTTGAAAACTAATGATCCCGGTTTCTTGATCATGCTGCTCCACCTCTAATTGATCATTTGGTTGGTAATCTTCATAGCTCGGATAGGAAGGAATTAAGTTGGGAGGGACATAAGAATCGTGGCTCGTATAATCTTGGATGGCGGTATCATTCCATTGTGGCTCATCGTAAAACGGTTCCATGCATGCATCCGCCAAATGACCTCGGCCTCTACAACGATCACAAACTACATTAGGTACGTAGAACTTGAACATGAACTCATCGTACTTCATCCCACGTTTGCTAGGAATCGGGTTCTAAATTTCTTAACCATCTGCTTGCCCGGCCCATTAGCGTGTAAGGGAAGAGTCGCATCCTCACTTCATCTCTTGTAAGGCCAAGACGAGGAAGAGTCCGGGTGATGGCTTCGAATTCTTGGATGAATTTCAGCGGATCCTCGCTCGGAAGCCCACGAAAATTTTGGAGTTGCTCTATGTGGAAGTCGTCAACCTTGTAGTTTCGCATCCTTGAACTCAATGGAATAGCCCGTCGAGAAGCACGATGGCGGTACTCATTATCATACGATGGATACTCATGATAGTAAGACATTTTTAATTTTTAAAGTAATAATTTTTTTTAACAAAAATATTCTTTTTATCTTTAATATTAAATAAAAATATTTAAAAACAATTTTCATTTTTTTTATTTTTTTTAAATTCAAAATAATTTTAAATTTAAAATAAAATTGACGATATTTTTTATATTTTTTATTTTTAATTTCGAAAAATAATTTTTTTTAATTAAAAATAATGTTCTCGATTTTTATTTTTTTTGGGATTTTTGATTTTTTTTTGAATTCTCTAAAAAAAAAATTGAATTTCAAAAAATATTTTTAAATTAAAAATAATAATTTCGATTTTTTTTAAAAGAAAAGAAAAATATTTATTTTTTTTAATATAAGAAAAACGGTTTGATAAATCTTGAGTTTTGTTTGTCGACGTTCCTTGCAAACACAACACTCAACTCACAAGATTAAACGCACCGGTGGAAAATAATAAAAACGAAATAAAACGAAGAGCACAAATAGGGATACGAAGAACAAACACAAAATTCACAACCTTTTCACCGGCAACGGCGCCAAAATTTTGATTCAAACTTTTGTGTACCTACTTATAAATATTTGTCAAAAGTTTAAAAGCTCGCCCGCAAGAGAACGGGATCGCGTGTAGGTTGGTAAGTTGAATCGAATCGTCTCTCAAGAAAAACTAGGTTCGGAAGTTCCTTTTATGTTTGTTGTTCACGAATAAGAAATAAAAATAAAAATAAACACAAGAATGGGGTTTTGTTTGAATTGTTTTAAGAACTAGAATTTAATTAAGACTAAGGATTAATTAAATTACGATCTAATTAATTAAATCTAAGATTATTTAAATTAAGAACTAATTATCTAAATCTAAGATTAATTTACCTAAGAGAAATTGGATCTAGAAATTATTTATTCTTAAGAGAAAATTAATTAATTGATTTTTTTAAACAATTAAGAGAACTAGGATTCTAGAGCTTTGATTCGTCTCCACGATCGCTTGGGTATCCCCAATTGATGGTTCTAAACGAATCTAGGCTCTAGACCCATTAGATCTAGCCAAAAACAATAAACAAATTCAACATCTCAAGCTCAACACAATCACAAGAACGTTTCGTCATGAAAATAATAATTATTAATTAAACTAATTAAATTAAAGAGCATGGGAAAATAAATACTTACTAATTAACTAAGAAGAACTGCAGCGTTTTGGTATCGAGATCTTGAATCTAAGCTATATAATTTACCTAAAAACTAATCTAAAACTAGGAATTTAAAACTAAGAATTATAAAGAGAAACTAAAAAAAAACAACTTGGCACTCGTCGGGGTTGTCAGCCCCTAAGAGGCCTTAGAAACCCTAGAAAAAGTAAAAAGTAGGAAAAGTGACCTAAACTATGCTAAAGTATGCTTGAAATCCGAATTATGGGGGTATTTATTGTTGTGGGATGATTTTGGGCTGAAATCAGGCTTTTATGTCGGTTCTAGGCCTTTTTAACGGCAGTGTTCACGATAAGGTATAGGTAGTAACCGTTATAGAAAGCTACCGTCAGCGCCTCTGGCCTTCAAGGATACTATAACGGTTCCAGCAGAATAACCGTTATAGAAAACTGGAAGCTTCAAATTCTTGCTACTTTTTTGCCGGAAAGCTCGATCTTTGCTTCTCGATCATCATACTTCATCTATAACGTACTGAACTCTTCCGGTTACTTAGCTATAAAGTGAAAAACCACAAATAATCACTTATTTGCATCAATCTAGATCAAAAAGTGGTAAAATAAGCTAGAAGTACAAATATACAAAATTAAGCTCAAACTACACAACTTATACCAAAAATAATAAGAAAAATAAACTAAAATACTACTAAAAATCAAGACATATACGTGTTAATCAACCGATGCTCGATGCCGGTCGATGGAGACTAGTCAATGGTGTTGTCCAACTCGGCACTTTCTGCTCGGCGTCGGTCGACGGAGACTAGTCGACAGTGCTGTCCAGCTTGGAACTTTTTGCTCGGCGTCGGTGCTCAACGCCAGTCGATGGAGACTGGACGACGGTGCTTTCCATCTCGGCAGCATCCTGCTCGGTACTTTCTACTCGACGTTGGTGCTCGGCGCTGATCGACGGAGACTGGCCGACGGCTCTGTCCAGCTCGGAAGCATCCTGCTCGGCACTTTCTGATCGGTGTCGGTACTCTGCGTCGGTCAACAGAGACTAGTCGACGGTGCTTTCCAGCTCGGCAGCATCCTGCTCGCACTTTCTGCTAAACGTTTGTGCTCGGTGTCGGTCGACGGAGACTGGCCGATGGCGCTGTCCTGCTCGGCATCAGTCGACGGAGAATGTCTAATGGCGCGGTTCAGCTCGGCAACTCAACAGTGCAGCTCGGCATTTTCTGCTTGACGTATGATCAAGAGGGTGGAGGCTGAAGCTTTAGCAAAAATTACAGAGGATGCGGTAATGGGATTTTTGTGGAAAAACATAGTTTGTCGATTTGGCATCCCCAAGATTTTAGTCTTAGATAATGGCACTCAGTTCATGGGCGCCAGAATCAGAGCTTGGTGTACTCATATGAAAATCGACCAACATTTCACATCTGTTTACCATCCGCAAGCCAATGGCCAAGTTGAAGTGAATAGCCGCATCCTCGTACAAGTAATTAAGGCACGCTTAAAGAGATCAGGAGGCAAGTGGGTAGAGGAGCTCAGTTCAGTCCTATGGGCGTACAGGACTAATCCCAAGAGGGGGTACGGGAGAAACGCCATTCAGCCTGGTTTATGGCATGGATGTTGTGGTCCCCGCGAAGATCAGTATGGAAACCCATAGAGTTCAGAACTTTGCCGAGAAACAAAATGAGCTATTGACACAGGATGCCCTGGACTTGGTTGAGGAGAGGAGGGAAAGAGATGCCGTTAGAATGAAACACATCAGGGGGAGAGTTAAAGCAGCCTATGATAGGTCTATAATAAAGAGGCATTTCCAAGTGGGAGATTTAGTCCTTCGTAGGTATGATTTAGGGAAGGCAAAAGGAAAGTTGGATGCTACCTGGCAAGAACCTTTCAAAGTTACAAAAGTCCTGCAGGGTGGAGCGTATGATCTGGAACAGTTAGATGGGGTCAAGCTACCACGAGCCTGGAACATAGCTAATTTGCAAAAATATTATGTATAAAAAAAACAAAAAAAAATAGCCAAATATTTATAATAATCCTATTTCACACGTCTTCGCTTTGTACAGATTTTAAAGCCAGGACTGGCTAAAGGTGGATGCCCATGAAATTCCTGACCTGATTATCAGTATTTTAACGCCAGGATTGGCTTAAGGGCGGATGCCCATGAAATTCCTGACCTGATTGTCAGTATTTTAACGCCAAGATTGGCTAAGGGCGGATGCCCATAAAATTCATGACCTGATTGTCAGTATTTTAACGTCAGGATTGGCTAAGGGCGGATGCCCATAAAATTTCTGACCTGATTATTAGTATTTTAATGCCAGGATTGGCTAAGGGTGGATGCCCATGAAATTCCTGACCTGATTGTCAGTATTTTAACGCCAGGATTGGCTAAAGGCGGATGCCCATGAAATTCCTGACTTGATTGTCAGTATTTTAAACGCCAGGATTGGCTAAGGGCGGATGCCCATAAAATTCCTGACCTGATTGTCAGTATTTTAACAGCCAGGATTGGCTAAGGGCGGATGCCCATAAAATTCCTGACCTGATTGTCAGTATTTTAACGCCAGGATTGGCTAAGGGCGGATGCCCATGAAAATTCCTGACCTGATTGTCAGTATTTTAACGCCAGGATTGGCTAAGGGCGGATGCCCATAAAATTCCTGACCTGATTGTCAGTATTTTAACGTCAGGATTGGCTAAAGGCGGATGCCACAATTTTCCTGACCTGATTGTCAGAAAAATCCAGGATTGGCTAAGGGTGAATGCCCCAATTTTCTTCATTTGATTGAACAGATAAAGCAAGAATTAGCTAAAAATTGACCAAAAAAATAATTCATGAGTACTTGACAAAAGATTCTTGCTCCAAAACATTCATCACAAATTCTGGAAATACATCAAAGGAGAAATGCGTACGCCTTCTTATAAGGATGGAAAATTGGCGAGTTTGATTACAAGTGCAAAAAATAGCTAAAAATAAAATTGGAGAAGCCCAGAAACATTCATCCATGAGAAGCAGGAGCCCTCCGGTTAGAAGTTAGAACCCGGAGAACACGCCATAGCTCACGCTCAGTTTCATGGTAGCGTTGGCGGTACTTGTTGGCTCGCTCGAAAATAGCGTGAGCCTCGCTGGCGGCGACGGTCAGTCGATTTACCGACTCCGTCAAGTCAGCCTTTTCCTCTTCCAATTGATGATTAAGCTGGCAAAGCTCAACCCACTCTCGCTAGTAGTGGCGCTTTTTCTGCCTTTTCCTCTCCAGGAGCCGGCACATGTAGGAGATTTTTTCCCAGAGGGCTGACAGCTTGTCTGTGAGTTTGAAATTTTTAGCAAACGGAGAAAGGTTTTTTCGCCTCACAGTATCAAGCTCTTCAAGCAAGGAAGGAGGATCCATGATAAAATCATAAGACAAAAAAACCATAAAATGCGTGTATATAAGGAAAAGAAAAGCACGTGCCATAACAAATAAAAGTACTAGGGTTTCCATGAAATCAGGAAACCCTAAAATATGAAAAGTCGCTACATGACAAATTTGTTCAGCAGATAAGAGATGCATAAAAGAACAGATCAGCCACATAGGCAAAAAAAATACAGATCTGTTTAAAGAGGAAAAGCAACCCTAACAAAGCTAAAGCCTAAATTCCAGCATCTAACTCCTCCACGAGCTGCTCTACCGCAGCCTCGGCCAGAGCACCAGGGAAGGCCCTTCCAGGCAGCTCACCCAAATCGGCGAAGATGGGGAGGGAGTAGATGTGGTCAGGGCAAGTGCCAGGCTTTGATCTGGCTGAGCTGCTCCTGGAGAGATTGGGGGAGCGTTGAAGGCTGCAAGGACATACTCAGCATACTCATGTGTGCTGAGTCTATGTAGACGATCCTGCTCAAGAGAATAGCAAAAGGATGTAGACTCTGGTGGCTACTTCAGTACCTCCGCGCGGTCAAAGGGAAGAGTGGGCTCCTCCTGGGCCCATTTCGCCTGAGCATCCAATGCAAGGTGGAAATATACCTCCGCCTCTAGAGCTAGCAAATGGTAAAGCTGCTCTGAGCCCAGGAAAGCACGTTGGGCAACTTCTCGGCTTGTCTGGATCAGCCTCAACCCTTCTTCGGAGTTAAGAAACTCCGTCTTTCACTCCTCGCATGCCTGAGCCACCGTCTCATCTGCCAAGCTTCGAGCCTCGTCCAGAGCTTCATCTCGTACCTCAGCCCTCGCCATCTCTAGCACTTTCTGCTCTGCCTTTTTCACCGCTTCCAACTCTTGCTCCACTTTCTTCAACTTGGCGCCCCTCTCCTTGCACAGGTCCTGCAGCCTCTTCTCTTTCTCTTGCAACCTCTTATGCTCCTTGGCCAGGTCAGCATTCATCAGGGGCCCCCTCGCCCTGGCAACTAAAATGGAACTTTTGGCTGCCGCCTAAAAGAAAAAGGAGACTTAGCAAAATAGAATGGAAAATGAAAAGAGGGAGTAGTTGAAGAGTGACTTACCCTCGCCTCATCCTGACATAGAGACAATATGAGGTCTGGGTCTGACCATTTCTCTAGATTATCCCTATCTGCACTTGGGCACTGCCCCTGGATGAACTGAACGGCCAGGGGACCAGGGCAGTTCAGGACCGACTTGTTGAACCACGTGTCATTCGGGGTTGCAATCCTAACTCTCGAGTCGGACGCCCCTCCCATTCCAGAGCAGGGCCTCTTCGTGGGCAGCTCTGTCCTTTCCCTCGACTCTGAGGGAACAATGACTTCCACCTCCGGCTCAGGAGGTTCCTGAGGAGTCCCTGATCCAATGGCCTCAGCACGAGAAGGCTCAGCTACCAGAGCTCGTTGTTCTGATCCTGCGGTTGTGCCCCTTTGGCGGGTAGCCATAATTCTGTGCATCATGTTTCAGGTTAGCCAAAAATCAGCGTAAAGTACAAGTCAATCAAAAACATAAAAATTCAGGGCTGCCAATGTTCTTTACTGATCTAGGGGGTTGGGTTGTTCTCCTCCTGATCATTGAAGAAGTTTATGGCAGAAGGGATGAGAAGTTGGGAAAGAGGAAAGACGTTCTTATTCAAAATAGAAATTATCCGCTTAAGGCGGGGAGACCTATCTCTCACGGTCAAATGTTGCTGGGCTGGCAACTCTTCAATGGATTGGAGAGGGAAACCTCACTCCCCTAGGCACTGTACAAAGAAAAGCTTTTTTATGCCAGGACTTATTAGAGGAAGGGATGCCGGCAAGGAACCGAACTCCAGTCCTGGCGCACAGATAGAAATAACCTGGGGCAGAGCTCTTAACTTGGAAGAGCTGGAAAAAGGTCTGAGCTGTTGGATCTAGGCCAGCATATCGCATGGCTAGACTGTAACTTATGATAATCCTAAAAGAATTGGGAACAAACTGATATACAGGGATTTTGTACATCCGAGTTATCTCTAGAATCAGGGGGTTCACCGGAAGGCGTAGGCCCGCCTGAAATTGATGTACAAAAAAGGTCAAATGGCCCGTCGGAGCCTGATATGCCATTATGCCACCGCGAGGGTTGACCAACTCGAACTCCTCCAGTATCTAATATTTGTACCGCAGATTCTCCATCATGCTGTCACTGAGAATGGAGCAAACGTATGGTCGGCCGGGGATATAAGGGGGGTACTCGAATGAGGACGGCGACGAAGCCGACGCCGCCAGAGAAGAAGTGGCAGAAGAAGATTCGGCGGCGGGAGAATGGGTAGCAGAAAAATTGGCAGACGAAGAAGATGAGGACCTCGACATTATTGGAAAAGTAATAAAGGTCGGAGAGAATACCTGGTGATGGAGGTGATCGGAAAATGATAAACTGGGAGATGATACTGAATCGCCAAGGAGAAAAGGCAGAGAGCGAATGCGCTTGCAAAGTTGAAAATATGAAAAGTGATGAAGAAAGAGAGGATAACGGGAATAAAAGAAAGGGGATAATCTCAAAAAATGGAAATCGAGTAAAAAGCGGGATCTTGATGGGATTCCCGAATTTAATGCCTGTCAGATGAATAGTGCCCTAAGTGATGAGCTGGAGCGCCAACCGTTGTTGGGTAGGGTAAACGTCGCAGACCTGTCAGTAATACAGTACTCGAAGAGACGTGCAGATATGGTGACCGTTTCTGGATATAGACCGTGACCAATAATGCCCATGATTAAGCCAGGTCAAAAGGCGAATTTTTCAGGATTCGTACAGATACAGAAAGTTGGAAAGACGTGTAGAACCCCACCTCCTCCTAAAAGAAACCCTAAAGTCTTACAAATCTACCCCAACCATTTCAGGGGGGACGAGTTGATGTGGCCTGAACAGACAGACCTGGGTTGGGGTAGATTTGACCTAGGATCACTAGGGAGGTGTCCAATGGCCTGACCTGTTTTACTCCCGTGTGGTCCTGAGCTGACTTGCTCGAGGAGGTCAGGGAAACAGATGGAGATAAGGAGGGAATTACCCTAGATGGGATAATCCTGATCTGATCTCTTTTCTCGAGAAAGATTAACGTCAAAAGGCTTATTCAGGAAAAATATCCTGACCTAATTCAAATCCGCTGAGAAGGGTTATAGGAGGTCAGGCTTATGGGAGACCAGGCCCTCTGGCTTCCCAGAAAGGAATAGGTGGGACCACTTGTCATGGTTATTTACATAACGGCCCGAGATTCGCAGCCTTTGTTTCCGAGATCCCGGAAGGGGTCCCCACTGGGGAAAATTATAGATAGCTCAGCCCCAAGGATGAGAGAGGTATGACATTCTCTTGCATTCCTTTCATTGTTTACTAGAACACGCAACACGCTTAACTGACTTAAGCATCAGAGAGGTTCCCGCCGGAAATCCTCTGGTGGTCCTTTCTAATGTGTTTTTGGGTATAGGTCAGGCTTATCTTTAGGGAGATTGGAGTGTTTTACAAAGGGTAGTATTTGGTTTCGGCTTGGCTATTTTTCTGGGTGAAATAGGGTCCCCACTGGGGAAAGTTATAAATAGCTCAGCCCCAAGGCTGAGAGAGGTATGACATTCTTGTGCATTCCTTTCATTGCTCATTGATACACAACACGCTTAAGTGACTTAAGCATCGGAGAGATTTCCACCGAAAATCTTTCGGTGGTCCTTTCTAACGTATTTTTGGGTGCAGGCCAGGTTTGTTCATCCAGAGGGTCTGAGCGTTTGTGAAGGGGAATATTTTAGTTTGTTGTAATTATTTATTGGGTGAAACAATATCCCCCTTATTTGGGTTAAGGAGATTTTAAGATCCCTATTTTTCTAGGCCATTAATTCCTATTTAAACCTTCCTAGGGCATTCTTTTCTTCGTACTTTCTTTAGACTCTTGCCACGTGTTGATCACACCGATATCGAGTTTTTCTTCCTTCCACCTCGTAAACAAAGATGAAGCATAATCGACCATCACCTGTGGGATTGGAGCATGGGTGGACGAGGATAAAAGAGCGTGAAGAGGCCATGAAAGAGCTGCAGAATCAATTGGACAAAGATAGAAAGAAGATTCAAGATTTGATATCTGAGAATGATGACTTTTTGTTTAGAGAAATGTCACTTGCTCTTAATGTTGTCAAACTAGAGGAGTATGCCAAGATTGTTGAACTCAATGTGAAGATCGAAATGCTTGAGGATATAATTTACGAACCTAACCCATCTTCGAGCCCCAGTAGTATGAACAACCTTGATGTTGAGAGTAGCTCGTTCTAGTTAGCATTTTGATTTCTTTCATTTTTTGAGACTTGGGTTTGTTAATTGGGAAAAGCAAAAGGAAACATAATATCTGATTTGCTAAATTGTTATCAATTACTTAATGCTAGGGTGAGTTGCACTACAAATTCTTATGGATAATATCGACGGAATTTACCAAGGACATTGTCTCTCGACAATTATTGACAGAATCACCGACATAGGTCTAGGGATTTGGCCCCAAGGAAAACGCCAACGAACTTACATAGGGAATAAGCTCATCAGCGCAATACCCATCGGTAATGTAGCACCAACTCTTAGCGCCATAATTTAGCAAGAAAAATGTCGACGGATCACCGATGACATTGTCACTAACGGATGAGGCCCGTCAGCAGTTGGCCATATTATAATTTTGAAAAAGATTTAAAGCAATGACGACACTTAAGTCATCGGTAATATTAAGTAAATGTTTCATTTTGTCGTCGATAAAAATTCTAATTTAACAACAACACCCCTCGATGCTGCTCATTCCATAAACAAAAAAAAAGATGAAAAAGGAAGAGAAAAGTAAGAAAGAAGAAGGGAGAAATTGAAAGAGGCAGTCACCGCCACCGCGACGAGCTTCGCCAAATGCACCACTCCAGAATGCTCCGCTGCGCCACTGATGGGCCTACAGGCTGCATTCCCGACCCCGCTCTAGAAGCAGCTTACCGTCACCATCTCTAGGGCCGTTCATTCTTGTCGTTGTTTTCGAGGCCTCCCGTTGCTGGGAAGGTAAGTTCCTTTTCATATTGATTTTTCCTTTAATTTTTTGTTTATTTATTTAAAAATTGTTCTTATTTATTTTTAGTTTAATTTGTTAATTGTTGTTTTAGGTATTTTGAATTGTAATTTTGATTAATTAATTTTTTAATTTGGGATTAGACTTGAAAAGGTTCAATTAGTGTTTCATTTTGAATTAAATTCTAATTATGATTCATGGTTTAATTTGAGTTTAATTTTGAATTAGGAAATATGGTTTAATTAAGGCTTGGGGTTCAATTGTAAGTTCAAAGTTCAATAAGGTTTAATTTTGACGGGTTTAGGCGTTAATTATGATTTAGGGTTTAAGGTTGAATTTTGAATGAGGATTTAGGGCTCAATTAGAGTTGAATTTCGAATTAGGGTATAATTTTGTGATTCATTATCTAATTATTATGTAATTATGAATATTGGTTAATTATGAATTTAGTATTGAAATTAATTATGAATTGTAGAATTGTGTGATTATTTGATGCTATTTTGTTTGAAAATACCACTTCTTAAATTTTGGAATTATGAGATTATTTTATCTTTATGAATAATTGTGAAATTATTAGAGTTGTTGTTTTTTGTTGCGATTGTTGTGATTGGTTGGTGTTCTGGTGACGTCAATTAATGATGTGGTTTAAGGCGTTGACCGAGAAGTTTTGTACTCCAATCACATATTTGAAATTTTGAGATGTGGTGGTGAGTTATTTTTAATTTACATATTTTGATTATGATTTTGAATGTTTTGTTGAACATGTTAGATTATTGAAAAAATTTATGATCTCATGATTTTAAAATTGAAAAATCCCACTTGTAATCTGTTGTTCATCGATAGATCGATTATACCCCGGATGACATTCATTCGTATAATTAACTACCATACCTGTATTCTTCTTTTTTCACTCAAACACCTTCAACCCGTTTGAGATTTAATTTACAGAGTTTGATACTAAATTATGAATCATCAACTTATTTGAGCAATTTGAGAATATGATTGTAATGTGGTTATATATGTTTTTATGTGTTTGATGACTTTTAATTTTGGTTTTTATCTCTCTTTTGTTCTTAGGTGCACTAGAATATACGTGTACTTAGAGGTTCTATGAAAATTCTCAGGTCCAGGAAATGTATACTTAAGATATATAATCGTATTTCTGAATACCACATTCTTTAATGGTATATGCCCTTAATGTAATCTTTATATATATGCACCTCCATACACACCATCCACTTATTTATAATTCAATCACATATCCCATAGTTTATGAGAATATATGCAAGATTAGTCCTAATCGAGAAATCATATAATGAGTTTTGATCGTAGTTTGATGTATAAATAAGGGTGGACGATTTGAATAACATTCGTGGAAGGGGTGGAGAGTTTCATTAAATTTGTGCTCACACATTCTGCAGTAAAGAGAGGGAAACAATGAGCGGAGTAGAGGGTAGAGGAGGTTGCTGAGACTGGGACGCAAACTGAAACATCGTTGGGGCGATCCCCTGATCTACCTACCGCTGGACCTACACCTCGAGATCTTACTGCTCGAGCCCGTGTGCCTCGCGCTGCTCCTACTCGGCCCATTCGTATGCCTTCTTTAGCACCTGGAGCTGCTCTTGCTGTGACTTAAGCTGCTCGTGATACGTCTAGAGTTATGTCTAGAGTTACTTGACACTGCTATCGAGTTGAGAGGAAAAACCACCGCCTCTGGAAATCTTTGAAGCCACAAACTTCCCCCAGAAGTTTGTGAAATTTCAATGTACGTACTTTTCATGAATATTTGTACTTTTAGAACTATGTGAAAAGTGTTTTTATTTGAACTTTTGTTTTGCGTTTTTTAATTTTTGGTGATTTAAAAATACTAATGGACATGGACCTGTTTATAATTTTTGTTAAATAAATTTTGTTGACAGATGGATGCCCATTGACAAAAAGTGACGAAAAAATTGTTGGCAATCATCAACAGGTAATATTCATCGATAATTTATAAACGAAAATTATTAGCCGACAAGCTTTCAGTATATGCCGACGGATAATATATATGGCGACCATGGGGTATCTCAACAGGATGACCATCGGTATTGCCCTTGGTAGAATTACCTACGGGTAAGAATATCCATCAGTGATGAGCTACAAAGGAGAAATTGGCGAATTGAATTCATCAGCGATTCCGTCAGTAACAAAGTTATCGACAGAGTTTTTGTGATTTACCGACGGATTCTTCCGCAGGTATTCTCCTTTTTTTGCAGTGTTGTGGCAGTTTTAAACTTTGGATATGGTCGGGAGTTTTTTCTTGGATTTGGATAATGATGGGTCGGTTTCAGGACTGACCCAAAATTTCACGGTTCAGGCTTAGCAGAGGTCGGGGTTCTGGGTGCCGTACTATGGATGGTGGCTCAGTTTTCCAGAGGTGAGTGTGTGTGTTCAGTTGTGTGAGTGAGGGGGTGAGGAAGTAGATATATAGAAAGAAGGTTAGGGGTATTCAAAGTTGAAACCGCCCGCCCGAGCAGTTTTTTACCCTCGGTTGGGTTTTATGGATTTTGAAACAGCATTGGTGATTTATTTAAGAAAATCTTAAACTGCTAATCACGCGAAAAAAATTAAGCATAGCGAAATAGCACAAACTGCATGTACAACACTCAGTTCGTTCATATTTTGCCCATTGAAATAGCTTCTTAACCGCTTAGGCAGGTTTGAATGGGTTTCACAGATTTATCGAAACCAAATAGACAATTTTATGAAGAGACGCAAAACAAGTAAAAGAATTAAACAAAATAAAAAACCGTTCATTCGCCCACCGAACACACCTAGGGAAGGTGATTATAGGTGCCTTTATATTTTTTAGGGAAAATCCCCAACTACTCCAAAAGATATAAATATTATTCCTAATAGTCCTACCAAATCTAAACTTCCCTAATAATCCTAATGTTATATCTCTAGGAAATATTACCCTGTGAAATTAGTACCCGTATTTAATGCGATTGATCCTATATCTTTCCTTCATCTCTGTCTTCCGTCTTCCTTTCTAATTAGAGTAGATTTGTCCTTATTTTTATTAGCTTTTTAGTTCGTTTTTATATTTGTTTTTGGTATAAGTTGGACGATTTAAGCTTAATCTAGTATTTTTATAATTCCAGCTTATTTTACCGCATTTTGATCTTAATTGATGCAAGTAGGTGATATTTCGTTGTTTTTCACCTTACAGCTAAGTAACCGGAAGAGTTTAACGCGTAATAGACGAGGTTTAATGTTCAAGAAGTGAAGAACAAGCTTTCCGGTGAAACGAGTAGCAAAAGATCGAAAATTGGAGACAGACGTGCAGTCGCGTCGACTGACGCGACCGTCGACGCACCATCGACGCGAGCCATGTCAGCGAGTCATGACCGCGTCAGTCGACGCTCCGTCGACGCAACGTCGACGCTACTTGCTGAAGCGTCGATATCGATGCACCACTGTCGACGCACTGCCAACGCGACTTGCTGAAGCGTCAATGTCGACGCACACCGTCGACGCTCCCGCCCAGCCGACGCGCACACCTGCCGACCGAGTCTGCCGAGCACCGGCACGCGTCAGTCGATGCTCCGTCGACGCGACGGCCCAGAATTCGGATTTTAGGGTTTCTTATGCGCCAATTCATGCAAAATCTATATAAACCCTTCATATTTCGGATTTTGAGAGGTGACACGACCCCCTAGGGTATTTTAGCTTATAATAACAATAATCCCATATCTCATAACGAGATTTGAAGACGGAGATCAAGGATCGAAGAACAACGCGTCCAAAACGTCGAATTCGAGTTCGGGATTCATTCTTCGCCCAAGATCAACGATCAACCTCTGGAATAGCTGGAGCTTTTTACTGATTTTAGTAGTTCCAATAAGTTCTCTAAACTCTTAGTTAATTTCTAGTTTAATTGTTAGTTTAATTCTTAGTTAATGCTAGAACTAGTTTAATTAGTTTAATCGTTTATGCTTGTTATTGGATGTTGGATAATTTAGTTGATTTATGCGAGTTGATTTATGCTTAGTTATTCGTTAATCTTAGATTCTTATGATTCATTGCTTAGTGGTAATTTCTTATGCTCATGCTCTTATATTCGTTAATTAGCTTTAGTTTATGGTTCTTAGATGATGGCAAATTAGTCAAAGCAAAGTGCGAAGAGATATTTGAGGAGAAATTGGCAGCTTGGAAGGCCGAGCGGGCAAGCAAGGCCTCTTCGAAGAAGACTAATGCGATGTGTCACCAATGCGGATCCCCCGAACATTTAGCCGATATGTGCCCGTTCAACAACGAACAACGAGGGGACGTCAACGCCATCCAGCACTATTCGAATCAACAACATTCGGGGCAGAGACCACCACACATGCAAACACCTGCTCAGTCGACTGATCAACTTTTAGTCTGGCAACAAAACCAAGTTGCCGAAACTATTAACCATAAACTAAAGCTAATTAACGAATATAAGAGCATGAGCATAAGAAATTACCACTAAGCAATGAATCATAAGAATCTAAGATTAACGAATAACTAAGCATAAATCAACTCGCATAAATCAACTAAATTAACCAACATCCAATAACAAGCATAAACGATTAAACTAATTAAACTAGTTCTAGCATTAACTAAGAATTAAACTAACAATTAAACTAGAAATTAACTAAGAGTTTAGAGAACTTATTGGAACTACTAAAATCAGTAAAAAGCTCCAGCTATTCCAGAGGTTGATCGTTGATCTTGGGCGAAGAATGAATCCCGAACTCGAATTCGACGTTTTGGACGCGTTGTTCTTCGATCCTTGATCTCCGTCTTCAAATCTCGTTATGAGATATGGGATTATTGTTATTATAAGCTAAAATACCCTAAGGGGTCGTGTCACCTCTCAAAATCCGAAATATGAAGGGTTTATATAGATTTTGCATGAATTGGCGCATAAGAAACCCTAAAATCCGAATTCTGGGCCGTCGCGTCGACGGAGCATCGACTGACGCGTGCCGGTGCTCGGCAGACTCGGTCGGCAGGTGTGCGCGTCGGCTGGGCGGGAGCGTCGACGGTGTGCGTCGACATTGACGCTTCAGCAAGTCGCGTTGGCAGTGCGTCGACAGTGGTGCATCGATATCGACGCTTCAGCAAGTAGCGTCGACGTTGCGTCGACGGAGCGTCGACTGACGCGGTCATGACTCGCTGACATGGCTCGCGTCGATGGTGCGTCGACGGTCGCGTCAGTCGACGCGACTGCACGTCTGTCTCCAATTTTCGATCTTTTGCTACTCGTTTCACCGGAAAGCTTGTTCTTCACTTCTTGAACATTAAACCTCGTCTATTACGCGTTAAACTCTTCCGGTTACTTAGCTTGTAAGGTGAAAAACAACGAAATATCACCTACTTGCATCAATTAAGATCAAAATGCGGTAAAATAAGCTGGAATTATAAAAATACTAGATTAAGCTTAAATCGTCCAACTTATACCAAAAACAAATATAAAAACGAACTAAAAAGCTAATAAAAATAAGGACAAATCTACTCTAATTAGAAAGGAAGACGGAAGACAGAGATGAAGGAAAGATATAGGATCAATCGCATTAAATACGGGTACTAATTTCACAGGGTAAATATTTCCTAGAGATATAACATTAGGATTATTAGGGAAGTTTAGATTTGGTAGGACTATTAGGAATAATATTTATATCTTTTGGAGTAGTTGGGGATTTTCCCTAAAAAATATAAAGGCACCTATAATCACCTTCCCTAGGTGTGTTCGGTGGGCGAATGAACGGTTTTTTATTTTGTTTAATTCTTTTACTTGTTTTGCGTCTCTTCATAAAATTGTCTATTTGGTTTCGATAAATCTGTGAAACCCATTCAAACCTGCCTAAGCGGTTAAGAAGCTATTTCAATGGGCAAAAATATGAACGAACTGAGTGTTGTACATGCAGTTTGTGCTATTTCGCTATGCTTAATTTTTTTCGCGTGATTAGCAGTTTAAGATTTTCTTAAATAAATCACCAATGCTGTTTCAAAATCCATAAAAACCCAACCGAGGGTAAAAAACTGCTCGGGCGGGCGGTTTCAAACTTTGAATACCCCTAACCCTTCTTTCTATATATCTACTTCCTCACCCCCTCACTCACACAACTGAACACACACACTCACCTCTGGGAAAACTGAGCCACCATCCATAGTACGGCACCCAGAACCCCGACCTCTGCTAAGCCTGAACCGTGAAATTTTGGGTCAGTCCTGAAACCGACCCATCATTATCCAAAATCCAAGAAAAAACTCCCGACCATATCCAAAGTTTAAAACTGCCACAACACTGCAAAAAAAGGAGAATACCTGCGGAAGAATCCGTCGGTAAATCACAAAAACTCTGTCGATAACTTTGTTACTGACGGAATCGCTGATGAATTCAATTCGCCAATTTTCTCCTTTGTAGCTCATCACTGATGGGATAT
>BMAC01000242.1:873865-918147 GCA_014905375.1 Phtheirospermum japonicum
ACGAATTATTGATAGTTTAATTATCGCTCGTAGTTGATAATTTAGTTAGAATAATTAGTTTAAATAGCTTTAGTTTAATTATTGCTTTAGTTATAATGATCAAATCAATCTATTCAAACCCCCAATTGTATATGTATGTTATTCGTAATTGAGAAAAACATCCGAAAGACCGAACAGTTGTTTCCTCGAGAGATACGACTCGAGTCAAACTCATCACCCTACAGTTACCTCGTACACTTGCGAGCAAACTGACGTGTTTTAAATTATTTATTAAAAAGGGGTGCACAAAAGTTTGAGTCAAAAATTTGGCGCCGTTGCCGGGGAAGCAACGAGTAGGAATTAAAGATGTTTTTCGTTTTATTTTCTTTTTGATTTATTAGTTTTATTTTTTATTTTTACTTGGTCTTTGCCATTTGGTACGTTGATGTATTGTTGAGTTCGGAACCGAGACGGCCTCACACATGTTCAGGAGGAAATGAAGGGAGTTCGAGACGATATGAAAGAATTAAGAACGATGATGGCTGAAATGGCCAAAAGCACTCTTGAAAATTCGTCAGGACTAAGAAGATTGGAGATAATGGTAGGACAATTGGCAACTGACATGGCATCATTGAAGAAGGAGAAAAATACTCTTCCAAGCCAAACGGAACAAGCCTCGGCTATTCATGTGCTGAGAAGCGGGAAAGAAGTGGATAACTGCATCGAGCTAGGAAAGGAGGAAGACAAGGAAGAGACCGAGACCCAACCTCCGGGAGCAGTGAAGAAGAAGAAATCGACGGCAACTGAAGACCCCACCGATTCTTTAGATGCGCCCAAGAAGTTGACTGTTTATGATCATGTTCCCTTTCCAAGTCGCCTACGTCTGGCCAAGGAGAACAAGAGATTCATGGAGCTATATAATTTATTGAAAAATGTCAATATTAACCTCCCCCTGATAGAGGTGATAAAGACAATGCAGGCGTTTTTGAAGTTTTTCAAAGATTTAGCATCAAAGGAAAGGCGTTTGGCTACGAATCAGCCTGTGGCTTTGATAAGAGAAGTTGGAGATATGTTTAAGCAGCCATTACCACCTAAAGAGAAGGATCCCGGGAGTTTTTGCATAACTATTTCTCTCGGGAATGGACAAACGGCAAGAGGGATGCTCGATCTTGGCGCTAGCATAAATTTGATGCCCCATTCGATCTACAAGGAATTTGGCCTAGGACCGCTGAAGCCAACCACGATGAAATTACAATTGGCGGATAGAACGATAAGGCTACCCTTGGGGATTGTGGAGGATGTCTTAGTACAAGTAGACAAGTTAGTAGTGCCGGTCGATTTTGTCATCATGGATGTTGGTGACGTACAAAGCGAGAACCGAGAACACACTATTTTATTAGGACGTCCATTCATGTCTACAACGCACACGGTGATCGATGTAAACGAGGGGAGGGTGACTATGTCCGTATTGGGCGAAACAGTGACGTTTTCACTTAAGGATTTTCACAAGAGTCCTGCATCGTTTGTTAAGAACGATTGTTCTACTGTTGATTTAGTGTATTCTTGCGCGAATGAGCTTTTGAGCATTGGCACGATTGAAGAGTTTGATAATGTAGAGGCATTTGATGATGGATTGCCCATGCGGTTTGACGTGCCTCAAAATGAGCCAAAAGTGGAGTTGAGACCACAACGAGATCGTTCGAAGTTTGAGCCAAGAAAAGAGACGAAGCCACCGCATAATCGTTCAAGATGTGTTTCCCTCGACCCCTACAAGAATTTTAAACATACGAAGAAAAAGGGCGAGGCTAATAGCAAAGATTGGACAACGAAGAAGCAGAATTCGAACGAAGTTTTTAATGAGAAGTTCAAGGTTGGTCAACTAGTGCTGTATAATTCCGATCGTAAGTTTGATCCAACCAAGTTCGAAGTTGCATGGAGTGGACCATTTTTAATAAGGGAGATGGATGAGTATGGAGTCGCCACTATTTACGATGAGAATGCAAAGACGGGATTCCAAGTCCACAAGCATCGACTGAAGCCTTATTTCAAGGATTATATGAAGAGCCGAGATAGGAGCAAGAAGGAGTTCGTGGACCCACCACGAGCTAGAAATTGATCGAGCAATTGCGTCGAGCATATGACGTTAAATGTTGCGCTTCTTGGGAGGCAACCCAAGCGTTAGTTAGTTTTCATTTTATTTTCTTTATTTTCTTTTATTTTATTTTTGTCTTTTTATATTGTGTCAATTGCCGTGGTACGTTTATGTGTGTGTTGATGTGCAGAAAATACGATAAATCGCTTGTTCTGGACAACGGTTATATAGAAGTAGCTTGCTACCGCAAGGCCTTACCGCTAATTCCACTCGAGGCGTTAACGATGACGATCAACCACCGAACCTATCGCTTACCGCAGCAATCATGGATTACAATGATTTTGTCGATCGAGGTCGCAATCCGACCCAAGTTAGCCGCAGTCCGGCAACCTTTTGATGAGCTGCAACCCAGCCATTTACGACGTTGGCCGCAATCCGGCCGTTTCAAATCCAAAAGACGTGCCACCGGGCACTTGCGCGTCGCAATTGATCACAATCATGTTTTGTTTGTTTGTTTTTTTGTTATAGGTTTGTTCGGACAATCTAGTCACGCGATCTAAGACGAAGGATAATTGCACATGCGTTTTTAGAGAGACTCGACCATCGAATTTTCAGGGATGTTTTCTTATCTCCCTTACTCTTATTTTCTTTAATATTTATGACAATCAGGAGATTGCCAAGTTTTTAGGGAGGGGGGGTGGTTGAGTATGGTTAGTGCAATTTGATGTCTTTTGTTTTGAAATGCATATTTTTGATGTGATTGATCGCTATTTCTACGCTTATTTGTGTTTGTATGGCATGCCTGTCGAAGTTGACTATGTATGATTATTTGTTTTCGTCTTTGAGCGTGCATAAGTGCATAATTTTCAAAATTTATTATTATATATTGTAAAATGGTACTTGGACGCAATCGATTTCGCAAACCTTAAAAGCAGCGTCAATTCAAAATTTTTCATGCAAAAAGCCAGTGAGTAGCCTGAGTGTTTATCATCTTTGCATGTGCTTGAATAAGTTTCAGTCTTGATATCTCTTTGAAACCGCTGTGTGTAGTCGACTTTGAACATGAAGTTAAGGCACATATAAACCCTATTCCGGCCATATTCATAAATTTTAGCCACTATAAATTCCGAATGAGCCAATCATAGCCAAATATCCATGCCTATAGCCATGAGTGTTTTTGAGACGACCCCTACAACCCATTAAAAGCGTGGGGTAGGAGTTCGTATTTTTATTGGTTATTTAAGTCTTGGAAATTTTTATTAGGAATTTATTATTTTTGTAATTAAGGACCACCATCCGAAAAATAAAAAAAAAAGAAAAAAAAATTAATACCCCATAAAAAAAATAATAAAGGGGAATAAAAAAAATAAAAAGATAGGATGGTGGATATGTTGATTAATTGCCTACGCGCTTGTAAAGGCTTGAGTTTAATTGTTTATTTTATGAAGCCTTATGTTTAAAAGGCAAAAGAGTTGTGATTAAGTGGTTTGAGCTTCAGTCGGTTTTATGGTTTGCGAGTTGGGAAATAGCCTATATTTTAAGGCTACGTTATGAGAGTTAAGTGAGGTTTTTATTTTTAGCGAGGTGAAGCAATTTGCTTCTCGATTAGATTAGGTTGAGTGAGCGATTAGCCACACGACTTATATATTCCACACCCGTCCAAAGAGCCTTACACTACAACCCGCGAAGACCTTTACTGATTCTTAGTTTTGACAGCACACTTAATTTGCGATTGAAAGAGATTGATTTTCTGTGCTTATTTATTGTGCATGTAATTGTATGATTTGAGTGTATACACGTCCCATGCAGAAAATACTTGAGTGCTTTTGAGCGTACTTATATATATTATCCTTCGTGAGGAGCATGATTTTATTTTGAAAGCGACAA
Organism: Phtheirospermum japonicum; assembly: GCA_014905375.1. Classification (NCBI taxonomy): domain Eukaryota; kingdom Viridiplantae; phylum Streptophyta; class Magnoliopsida; order Lamiales; family Orobanchaceae; genus Phtheirospermum; species Phtheirospermum japonicum. The sequence goes on from BMAC01000242.1 coordinate 877,824, forward strand.
TGTAATAATGGTCAAGTGTTTGACGTTGCGTGGACTTGTACCTATATTTTAAAATTATCTATGTAGCAACGCACGACTCTTTGCTTGAACTGATTTTCATTCTAGTTATACTTTGAAATCATCGTTTGTTCGAGGACGAACAAACCAATAAAGCGTGGGGTAGTTGATTAGAGTAGATTTGTCCTTATTTTTATTAGCTTTTAGTTCGTTTTTATATTTGTTTTTGGTATAAGTTGGACGATTTAAGCTTAATCTCGTATTTTTATAATTTCAGCTTATTTTACCGCATTTTGATCGTAATTGATGCAAGTAGGTGATATTTCGTTGTTTTTCACCTTACAGCTAAGTAACCGGAAGAGTTTAACGCGTAATAGACGAGGTTCGATGTTCAAGAAGTGAAGAACAAGCTTTCCGGTGAAACGAGTAGCAAAAGATCGAGAATGGAGACAGACGTGCAGTCGCCGTCGACTGACGCGACCGTCGACGCGCGACGCAGCATGTCAGCGAGTCATGACCGCGTCAGTCGACGAACGTCGATGCTACTTGCTGAAGCGTCGATGTCGACGCACCACTGTCGACGCACTGCGACGCAACTTACTGAAGCGTCGATGTCGACGCACACCGTTGACGCTCCCGCCCAGCCGACGCGCACACCTGCCGACCGAGTCTGCCGAGCACCGGCACGCGTCAGCCCAGAATTTGGATTTTAGGGTTTCTTATGCGCCAAGTCATGCAAAATCTATATAAACCCTTCATATTTTGGATTTTGAGAGGGAGACACGACCCCCTAGGGTATTTTAGCTTATAATAACAATAATCCCACATCTCATAACGAGATTTGAAGATGGAGATCAAGGATCGAAGAACAACGCGTCCAAAACGTCGAATTCGAGTTCGGGATTCATTCTTTGCCCAAGATCAACGTTCAACCTCTGGAATAGCTGGAGCTTTTTACTGATTTTAGTAGTTCCAATAAGTTCTCTAAACTCTTAGTTAATTTAGTAGTTAATTTCTAGTTTAATTGTTAGTTTAATTCTTAGTTAATGCTAGAACTAGTTTAATTAGTTTAATCGTTTATGCTTGTTATTGGATGTTGGATAATTTAGTTGATTTATGCGAGTTGATTTATGCTTAGTTATTCGTTAATCTTAGATTCTTATGATTCATTGCTTAGTGGTAATTTCTTATGCTCATGCTCTTATATTCGTTAATTAGCTTTAGTTTATGGTTGCGAATTATTGATAGTTCAATTAGTGCTCGTAGTTGATAATTTAGTTAGAATAATTAGTTTAAATAGCTTTAGTTTAATTATTGCTCTAGTTATAATGATCGAATCAATCTATTCAAACCCCCAATTGTATATGTATGTTATTCGTATTTGAGAAAAACATCCGAAAGACCGAACAGTTATTTCCTCGAGAGATACGACTCGAGTCAAACTCATCACCCTACAGTTACCTCGTACACTTGCGAGCAAACTGACGTACTTTTAAATTATTTATTAAAACGGGGTGCACAAAAGTTTGAGTCACTTTCCCGTAATTGCCGTCATAAATCTCCATCTCTAACAAAATTGCCAACTGATTCTGTAAACCAATTTGCAATTCAGAAATACCCCCATAATATCATTTTGATCTAAATTCAAACCATATTACTTACAGAAATGGAAGTGGATCTGCAAAATTCATCCACAAACTAAGTTCGATACGAACCCAAATAGCTAAGAGGGTGGCCAGATTATTTTCAAGCGGTAGTGGGTCGAGGAAATCCCTGAAAATCTCTTCGAAATTTAATTGATTTAGTTGGCTATAAATATCCCTGAAAAAATGCCGAGGAGGACGAAGAAGAATCCCAATAACAATTAAGTTGGGTGAATCTGTTGAGGTTGAATTTTTATTTTTATCTTTGAGTAGCTTGTTATTATTTCCATGGTTTTAAGCTATGGGGAAAGCAATGACAGAAAAAATTGTGTATTACTGAACCATAGTTTTTTGTTTTGTTTTTTTTGATAAATAGTTTGGTTTGGAGCTTGCGTAATTAGGAAGTCGTTGTGTTCTACAATGTTTAGTTCTAAATTTAGTCGTGAAGTTTGTGATAGAGTAAGTAGTTTTTGATTCAATGTGTAGTTTATGATTCTTGTTTTTGAGTGCTTATTGTCTTCGATGTGTAGTTCTAAATCCTTGTAAACTATTTTTTTTGATTCAATGTGTACTAATTACTGTTATTGACTTGAAGCTCACATTTTGATTTTAGATTTTATAACGTATGTGGTTATTCTTTCTATTTATTTGTTTGATTTTTTGGAATGACCGATTATGCTACTTTTTAATCTTATGAAAACTTATTTGCAATGCCGGTATAGTATGATTGTAGTGCTTGCACAAGTCGCAAAAGTCGATATTTATGAATATTTATAGTCCTGAATTTACTCATGTAGTCTGTATTGCCAGTTTGTGAAATGCTTGATTAGTTTGGGACTGACTAAGTAGTTCGTGATTGACTGGGCAGTTTGTTATAATGCATGGTATTAACAAGCTTTGTATTCTATAACATAAACCAAGCTCTTCATTTTTTTGTGGGAGTGGTTTATTATTTCCACTGTATATGTAACACATTGTTATGTAGTTTTGAATATAGCCATATTGTTGTGTTGCAAGTTTTTAAAATGACTGACTAGTTCGAAATTGAATATGCAGTTTGTAATTGTTGATTCATTGGTAACAATGGGGCAGTTTGTAATAAGCGAAGCAATGACAACCCTTGCAAGTTGTAGCATACTTGGGTTTTTAGCTTCTTACTGGAATAGTTTATTAATACTACCTCATATGTACTACCTTTGTACTGTAGTATTGAAGTTTTGAATTATTCTTTGATGTTTCCTACTTTTGGTCGATTGTGGATACGTCGAGTTTGTGTGTAATATGTTCAGATTTTGCATGTGTAGATTTTTATTTAAATATTTGACATGTATATTGCATTTGTTCCACCCTAATTAGTTGCTGAAAAAAGTGAATCAGTATTTTCTAATTTTTTATGAGACGGCGTGACTAAATTTTTATGTAATTCAGGATACCAAGGGAGATTTCGATCCAAGCAAAAAAAAAAGAAAAGAAAAAATAGTAAAAATCATGTCATTGCCTGCATGTAGCATCTGATTTGCCATTGGTAGTTTCTATTTTTATATTATATATATTTATAGATTCTGCTTTTCATTGCATTCAAACATACCTCATGTCAATGATAAATTGTCACGCCCCAATTTCGAAAAATATAAACTTTGATTTTTCATAAACAAAACTTTCAAAAAACAAGGACATGAGTTTTCAATAAATCACAATCACAATAAAAATTGAGCGGAAGCGTGAATAAAACTTAAACAATTATTTAAAAGAGGAGATTCACTTGATGAATCAAAATAGCAGTAACTCGACTGTTCACAGACTCTTAAACGAAAATGCAAGTCTCAAACTTTATTTTAAATTTGTCAGAAAATAAAGATACCAATCCATAGAAAAGATAATAAAATAACATCAAAAATAACATCTTCACATCCACCGCCACGTACCACATCCAAATCCTCAACCTGAAAAGTTTAATAAAAATGGGTGTGAGCTTTTAACTCGCTCCGTGGGGATTCGTTTGTCAATATTGAACACTAATCATACAAACCATAAATGAATATCTACAACACACTGTCAGTCGTTCATAGATGTTGGCCAACCATAGTTTTAGCTCGAAAGCTACTATGGAATGTTACATTGAGACATAGATAATTCATACAATTGCATTTAACATAGACAAACATAGAAACGTTCATAAATGTTAAAAAGAAATCATATAAACCATAAATGAATGGCTACAACGCACTGTCTGTTGTTTTAGCTCGAAAGCTACTATGGAATGTTGCATTGAGACATAGATAATTCATATAATTACATTTAACGTAGATAAAAGTAGAGTTTTAAAAAAGTTTAGAATCACCCACCTTTGGATGTTGTTTCGTGGAAAACTTAATGCAGATGCTCGTACTTGAAAATCCTAGGTTTGAGAACCCTCGTTTCCTACATTGAAAATAATAACTTAACTTAGCACTTGCCTTTGAAAAAAATAAATTTGTTTTTACTAATTAAAAAGATAATTAACCATAGCCATTAATCGAACGTCCGGTAAGGGAAAACAAGGTCAATAAGGTTGTTTTAGTGGGGTTCTTGAAATTAGAGGGGTAATAATATAAAAATGTAAAGGTTATGGGCCTAATTGAAATGGTAGCCAACTGTTGGGGTTTAAATTAGGTTTTTGTAAGTTTGAGAGGCTGAACTTGAGGTTTTGGGTAAATTGGTGGCTCAACTGAATAAGGACAAAAACTTTTGGGGTCAATTTGAAATATCTTGGAAAGTTGCTGGGGTACAAATCAAAACCGAGCCCTTTAATCGGCCAGACCCCCGTTTCTTCCCCTTTCTTCTCCAAAGTCCGAAATCGGCAATCGGCGATCGACACAGCACCGGCGAGTCGACGGCGATGGCGACGGTAATCTGGGCGGCGGCAGAAAGTGAAGTCGCCGCTCCGCTCGGCAGGTGGAATAACGGTGGCCAGCGGCTGGACTCGAATCCGATCGGGCAAAACTTCTCCTCCGTCGACAGCCCGGCGAATAAGAAATCGGCGACGGTGGTTTGGCAGGCGAGGCGACGGCAACTGGAGAGGGCAGATAGAGATGGTGATGGCGATCGATGATGCGGCCGCGGCTTGGGTTCCAGCGGCTGCTTCCGGTGACCAAATTTTCTCTCCTCCTTGGACTCATCGACAGTGGCCCGGTGATAAGAATTCGGCAGCAGCAGCGGCAGCAACCCGCAGTGGCTAGAGGCCCGGTCAACTATGGTGTTGGTGATGGGATTGGTTTGGAAGGCGCTGACTTCTCCGGCTCCACGCGGCGGGATGCTGATAGCGGCGATGGGGCTCGACAGCGGTTTCGATCTCGTGGCTCTGATTCATCGCCGATGGACAACAGCAACTCGGCGTCGGGCTTCAGGCCGACTGGACTCGACGGCCAGCGTTGGCCAGGGCTCCAGCGGCTGTGGCAGCTACTAGTAGCTCGGCGAACGCAGCGGCTGTCTCTCCGGCTGGTTCTCGTGGGTTTTTGGGTTCCGTTTGAGTCGGGCCGTGGTGGTGCTGATCGTGGGGATGCCTCCGGTGGTTGGCTGGAACGGCGGTTGGGGTTTGGACCCTTTTCGGATCCGGCCGTGGGTCCGTCTGGGTTTGGACAGGGGTCCAAGTTGGTCTGGCAGGTGGTGGCTCGACCGGGAATTCGTTTGGGGTTGGTGTCGACGATGGTTGAGCGTTGGATTCTGTTTCGGCGGTGGTTATCGTAGTTGTTTGGGCCGGGAAACGGAGTTTGATGTGGATTTCGGCCGGAAATTGTCGGGGTCGGCGATTTGTTGTGATGTTGGCAGGGTTGAATGGTTGGGATCGACAGCCGATCCGGTTACGATGGCTGCCGGAACATGGGATTGAAGGGTTTGGATTGTTCTTTGAAAATAAAGAATTTAGAAAATAAAAGATGGATTTTTTGCGGCCGTATGCAGATTCTGTGAAGGTTGGGGATGTTTTGGTTTTTTCATTATAAACCAAGGATAGGATTTAATTTTGGAAAGTTAGAGTGAAGTTTTAGTCTTGGTTAAACGGGCTAAGTTGTTGGGTTTGGATTGGGCTTTGGTAAAATATAATAAAATAAAAATAATTTAATTGAATGAGTAAAGGCTTATTGGACTTGAAACAATAGAATACAATAAAAAAGAATATTGGGCTTAACATAATAAGAAAATAAAAACTTGAGCGTTACATAAACACACGGCACCTGACTAATGTAGCGTGTTTTTTACATACAGGCAATCTCGGTGTAGTATGTCTAGTATTGTCAGCACTTTTGCCGATTACAACGATAAAAGCAGAGACGAACATTTTGAGTCGACGATTCCACCGTTTATAACTTAATTGACCCCCAAAAATGCACTGATGGTTGGGATAAACCATGGTTGTAATAATTTGAAACTGCTTTTTCACAAGCCTTATGCCTTTTTACAAGCTTTAATTCAGAACTACATTGGTATAATTCGAAACTAGTATGAGTAAATTGTATAACCACCCTGGTTGTTATAATTTTGGTTATGTCTTTTGGTTTTTTTCATGTTTGATAATAGAAAATAGGAATATTTGACTTAATTGTGTTCAAAACTATATCCACTGATGGTTGAATTATGAACAAAGTGTGAACAATAATTTCAAACTAGTAAAATTTGTAATTCAGAACTACCTTTCCACGAAGCATAATTCGAAACTATATCGATATAATTCGAAACTAATATGAGTTGTTTGGATAATTACCACTCGGCATAATTCAAAAAATAATCGAAGTTGCACCAGCAATCTACAAAATAGTTTCAAACTACTTTACCAAAGCATAATTCGAAACTACATTGGAATATTTTGGAACTTCATTGGAACAACGACCCCGGTTGTTATAAGTTTTGTTCGTTCCTATGTGTTTTCGCATGTTTGATAATCGAAAATAGGACTATCTTGTTTTATCGTGATCACAACTATACTCACTGATGGTTGAATGACGAAGAAAGTGTGAACAATAATTCCAAACTAGCAAAGTGTGGAATTCGAAACTACTTTTTCACAAAGATTAATTCGAATCTGTATTGGTGTACTTTGAAACTAAGATGAGTTTTACGAATAACTTCCACTCGTAATTTACTCGAAACTACACCAACAATCTACAAAATAATTACAATTATTTTACCAAAGTATTATTCGAGACTACAATGCATAATTCAGAACTACATTGGAATAATTCAAACTACATTGGAATAACCACCATATTTGTTATAATTTAAGGTCCAGCCATTTTTCTTTTGCATGTACGAGAAAAGAAAAATAGGACTATGTAAGGTTATTGTGATCACAACTACACTCACTGTTGGTTGAAGTACGAACAAAATGTGAATAATAATTCGAAACTATTGAAGTGTGTAATTCTAAACTACCAATCGTCAAAATTTGAAATTAGACGAAAATAGAATGCGATCACCAGTTTGGAGTATGGCCATGTCAGTGTATTTACAAACTACTCCTTGTTCAACATTTCAATACTAAGTTTGAAATAAACCTTGATTGAATTACTACGTGTCCAATGATTAAAAATAATTTGTTTGGAAACTTCCTTACCGTAAAATTAGTAATCATAAGCAAACTACTTGGAAATATAATTATAATTACAAACTACTTATAGTTTGTTGGATTAAGAAAAAGGGCATTGTTAATTGAATTAGTAAATAGTTTGGAAAAATAATCCCTATCTAAAATATTGAAAAAAAAGTCAAGGGGAATACAACCAGCTAAAAACTAAATTCGCAATGTAGTCAATTAATTACAAAATATTATGACAAAGCAAAGTATACATTGACAAAAAATATTCAGAACTACTTCGTATAATTATTTAAAACTACAATTATCGTATCTGTAGATAGTGAACATAGTGGATGAATGTTTTTAAGCAATGTTCTTATAGTACCAAACTACTATGTCAAAATAGCAAACATACTATGACAAATGTAATTCGAATAACTTTATTACTTTGTTATTGAAAATAATTCGGTAGTATGGAAAATTATGTAGTTCAAATAAATATTGGGGGAGAAAATGATGTGAAAATAGTATGTAATCATTGGAAGGAATAGTGAAATAGCAAACTACACTAACAAACCAGCAATATGCGAAGAATTAAAAATTACTTTAAATAATAGAAAACTGCACTAACAAAAACCACTAATTGTAGTATGGAAGGCACATGAATAATTACGTAGTACTTAGAAATAATAAACTACACAACCAAAGACCATTTTGTTGCCGTATCAAATGGCAGACCTGGATGATTGCAAAGGGGAAACCTTCTATGATCTGGAATTCAGCACTACACTAGAGCACGTACGCTTACAATGACAACAAAATTCAATACTGATGTGCACAACAAGCCAAAACTAAAAATTATTATAATTCGAAAGTAAAAAATATTTGCCACCACTGTGTACAATAAACAAAAACTTCAACTAATGTATACTTCGAAATTAATCCTAGTTGATTATGCCACAATACTATAGTTGATAAATATGGCAAGTTGTAGACCACAGTTGATTAACATAGCAAAAGTGTAGACCATAATTCGAACGAAAAATCAAAACGACATAATTCGATATTTGAGTAGGAAATTGTTACTCTACTAGGGCAAAAAAAAAAAGAAAAAAAGAAAAAAAAAAGGAAGATGAAAAAACTCACATTCAATACGGTCGATGAAAAATTCATTGAAATTCGGTCGTTACTATACATTGAAGATGCTTGAAACTCAATCAACAATCACTTACTCTCGGTTTCCATTTCCAAAATCACGTAAATCAGAATTATGTATTAAGAAGATGTGTAATAATTTTGTATGTTTTTTAGTAGTTGGGAATTTTCGTGGTCGATTGCAGTTGGAAACCTCATAGACAAATACAGAGTCGATTGGCGATGGTAATGATTTTGATTGCGTGAATCACTCTATATAACCATGCAGAAATGATTCATATTATCTGCTTTCCATCGGTGTGGCTTGCGTGCCTATTCAATCTATTAGGGAAAACTTGTCAGTCTGCTTTTATATTATGATTATATGGTATGTATTTATGTCAAATGGGAATAAAAAAGAGACGCTGATATAGGATTTGGGTTCTATCAGATCTTATGAAAATTGAACATTTTCACTAGGGATGGCAATCCTGGCCCGCCCCGCCCCGCCCCGACCCGTGCCGTTCGGGGCGGCCCGCCCCGTGACCCGTGGCGGGGCGGGGCGGGTCCGGGTACCTTCTCCGCCCCACGGGTACCCGCCCCGGCCCGACCCGATGTACATTTTTTATTTTTAAATATATTTTATATATGTTTTAAATACTTTTTTATATGAATTATTAAAAAAATTTAAATTTAGTATTGTTTTAATTAATTTTTCATCTTATATTTATTTTTTATAATAATATATGTGTTATTATATATTAAATTAATTTTAAATTTAAAAAAAATAATAAAAAATAAACATAACGGGTCGACCCGACCCGACCCGCGACCCGTGACGGGGCGGGGCGACCCGACCCGTGGGATGAACGGGGCGAGTCCGGGTCCTCTAGTACCCGGCCCGACCCGGCCCATTGCCATCCCTAATTTTCACCTCGAAGATTTAAAACAGATATTGGTATAACAAAACAGAATTTTCTCTAATTTTTATCCAAAAAATTTAGGTGAGTGCGAAGAGTAGTCAGCCTCATTTGAATGGATTTTGGACTCACTTCTAAAAGCCCAACGCCATCTATTTATATAGTCCAAAAACCTTTTAGGTCCAGCCCACTAACCCAAACCGTCTTTCGGCTTGTCAAAACCTTTATAATGGATATCCCCCATAATTATTTACTACCCATTTCATCACTGCTAAACCCTAACTTCATTTTCACGCTAGATCTCAATCTCTTTCTCTGCACTTTTCCGTCCAGTTCGTATGGCAACTACAACCGAACCCAAAGCCTTTAAGGTAGTGGAAGAAGAAGCCTTGAAGAGAGTGGAAGAAGAAGAGGATGACTCGAAGCCATCTGCTGAAGATGAGGACACCGGAGCGCAGATTGCCCCGATCGTCAAACTCCAAGAAGTTGCGGTTTCAACCGGCGAGGAAAATGAGGATATTCTCATTGATTTGTGAGTATTTGATTATTCTCGCTTTAATTTGAAATTAGATTAGATGCCTATTGTTGTTTTCTGTGGGGCGGATGAGCGGTTTTTGGTTCATGGGTTTTGAATGTGTATTGATGCCATGGATCGTGGTGGTTTTTTGTTGTTTGTGCGATCGGTGCAGTATTTTCAATGTTTAATTATCTGAAGTAAATATTGTAGTTGATGCGGAATGAATTGTTATTGTATTGGAATTTTGAAATTGAATTGATCTAGTTGGTGAAGCCTGGATATAGGCGTGGAGTCTTTGGTGATCTTGTGATTCGTGTTTGGCTGTTGTAATTAATGTTGTTGAAGTTAAATATTTGCATGCTATATTTGCCGATTAATGATCTGTCTGTTTTGTTTTCCTATTTTTGGGGTGTTGGTTTCTGTGAAATATAACTGGTATTGAATTAATCCCTGTTAATGTTTATGCTGTCTTAATGTTGTGGTGGTTAATTACTACTACTATCACTACCACCACCACTACTACTATTTTATCATCATTATCAGGAATTGCTTGTCATTGCCTGTTGGTTTTTGTGGGGGTGAATAATGGTTTTTGTGGGGTTGAATAATGGTTTTCATTTAGGGTTTTGGTTATAATTCAATACATTGATGCAGTTGAAGCAATATTTAATTGTTTGAAGTACCTGTCACTGTTGATGGGAATGATTCTTGCATTGTGATATCTAAATTTAGATCTAGTGGATGAAGGCTAGTGTGGTGTTCTGTGGCAATTTGTGTGTGCCTATTTTAATTATTACTGGGAAGTTAAATTTTTGTACATTTTTGTTGCTGATTGGTAATCTTTCTTTTTTGGTAAGGAGGTTTCTGATAAATGTAACAAATGACTAATAGCAGATAATGTGTATATCTTTATTTAATGCTCTGTAAATGTTGAGACTTAGAGTGGGTACGGTACTTGAGTACTGCCATGTATTTATTATTATTATTATTATCATCATCATCAATTATAACAAATTTTGCTTTTAATTTGTAGGAAAGCGAAGTTGTATAGATTTGACAAGGCAGCCAGCCAGTGGAAGGAGAGGGGTGTTGGGACTGTCAAGCTACTAAAGCACAAGGAAAGTGGCAAAGTTAGGCTTGTCATGAGGCAGAACAAGACTCTTAAGATCTGTGCCAACCATCTTGGTACAGAAAGCATATTTATATTTGTTAGATTATATCTATTAATTAGTTGCATGCATGTGTGTGTGTGGTCACTTTGAATTTATTGTTGTGGAACTGTATTTGTGCTTTGTTAAAAGATTTATGACATTTAATAATGAGGTGGGTTTTTTTGACTGACAATTGAGCTTTACTTTGTGAATGCAGTGCTACCCACATTGACGCTGCAAGAGCATCAAGGGAATGATAAGTCTTGTGTGTGGCACGCTGCTGATTTTGCTGATGGAGAGTTGAAAGAGGAGACATTCTGTATTCGGTTCCCCTCTGTCGAAAGTGAGTTGATTTTATTTAGTAACTCTTTCTGGTCTCGATTAAGCATTATTTACCTCGTAGTGAATTTACCCCTGCTTATTTAGATCATTAGAAACTTGTAGCGGATAATGCTTATAAACATGGGTTTGATTTGTTTTTGGTTAAATTTCTACAGCACAAGTTCTTCATGCTCATCTTTCGAATTGTATTACGTTTCCAAACTCTTAGCGAAAGACTGTTTCGAACTATAGCCACTTTCATTCTCTGTTTCAATTGTAGTTGCTCGTATTAATTTTAGCAGGGAATGTTATGAAGGACTTCGCATCTTCTCCCAAAATTTTACCCTTTTTAGTTGCTGACGTGTTATGTTCCTAATCACTACATTATGTTTCACTGTATAGAGAGATAAAGTGCCCTTTTTTAAACTAAACCATAATATTCTGTTATTAGCTGATCTTTTCTTTTTCCTGACTTTTCTAATAAGGACCCCCATCACATCTCTATTAATGTTCTTTTCTTTTGGTTCCTATTCCAGATTGCAGAACCTTCAAAGATAAGGTTGAAGAAGTAACCGAATCTTTAACCAAGGGCAATGGTGAGAGCGAAGAAGCCACCGCTGCTGCTGGTCTTATTGAAAAGTTGAGTGTTGAGGGAAATGATAAGGAAGATAAACCAGAGCCCAAGGATGCACCTTCGTCTTCTGTAGAGAAGAAAAAGGAGGATGATAACGAGAAACAGGAAAAAACTGAAGCAAAGGAGTAAGGCCTTTGGTAAGCTTGTTTGGCTTTTTGTTGACAAAAAGGGTTGAAGCATGATGGGTTATTTAAGTGAATTAGCCCAGTGCCAGGTTATATTATGAAAAACGGTGTCTTTTGTGTTTTGGTTTGTTTACTGGTTACTTGGTGGGTCGGTCAGTCAGTCTCAAATGGTGTGTTTGGTGCTTCAGAGTTGTTACCTTGATATCTGTCGTTTTTATTGGTCTTCTTTTCTCAATCTGTCCAGCATGTAATTTTAAACAGGGTGCATTACCCCAGCATATATGGTTATTTCGATTTTGTGGTCTTTATTTCATTTTTTTTTGTTTGGTTTTCTTTGAGAGCCTTGCATCTACTTAGGGTAAAAAGTGGTACTTGCGAACCAAACCATAGGGGCGGTAGAGATTTTGAATTGTGGTGGGTGACATCAACTGGGGAAATCCAGTGATGGTTTTTCTTTAGTTGCATGTTACTTGATTGGTCATTTGTGGCTAAAGAAACTGTTTAAGGCCCTTGTGCAACAATAAGCTGGATATTTTAGTTTTGATCTAGCAATAAGCCGTAAGATGGGATATTTATACGATATGGGCCAGCACAATTGTTTGTTAAGAGGCTGTTGACCAACGCACTTAGCAGCTACGCCATTATTTGTTATTTTCAATTGATATTTCGTTTCCATTAAAACTGAGGACTGTGATTTTATATTACCTTCATGTTTACGCGCAATCCAGCGGCCAAAGTTATTACATAACCTGGATTGTATGTAGGCGTTCTCCCTGGTATCAACAAAGTGATAAATATTTAGTTTTATGGTGGTGAACATATGGCAGCAAATTGATGAACAACTATAAGAACTAAAATAAAAACTATGAATCTTGAGGTGAATAGATATCAAAATCTTGAGGTGTCGGCACGACCCGCAACTGAAATCATCGATTTAATATGGTTTCAAGCCATTGAAGAAATAAGAAGCGGAAATAAAATGGGAACAAAAGATGATAAGAGTATTGTTGTTTCAACCTCAGCTCGATGATAGTGAGGCCCATAACTAGAAAAAGAAGATAAAAGAGAAATACGGCGTGCCTAGGAAATTAGCAATTATTAGCAATTTCATCAAAAGACGGACCAGAAACTGCCACAAGAGAAAGCAAGTTCCCATTGCCAACCTGGGCAGCCAGCTTAAGTCTACTTTCCTATTACACTTTTTTAAAAAACACAAACCACAATTCATGTCCCAACTTTGGACGCCATAAAACTGTACACCTCGAAGGATTGGTTTGGAAACCAGAAGAGGCAACCATCAATCAATCTTTAATACTCGCAACAAATAGGGGCGATCCGGAGACCTACATGCGCCACCATCCTTAAATGAATAGACCATTCGAGTTGTGTAGTTATTACGCAGACATCATATCATCCATTGACACGATCATTGGTACATCGGTTACCTCATGTGTCCCATTTCTCATTTCTTTTTCGATTGGTGTCCGAATGGGTAATGTACTCGTATGATCTGCAATGTTTACTATTACTGTAAGCCCAGCTAATTAATATTGTTCAATCACATATTTATGTTGGTGGAGAGCGGATACAAAAAATGAGCTAATTGAAAAAAAACTAAAAAAAAAAAACTATTGAGGTTCAGTCTAATTATGAAAAAGCCCAACCCTTTGAAGAATTAAAACAAGATAGCCTCTTGATATTTGATTCTATTTTACAAATTACACCTTCAAGAGGGTGTTTATAATACAAAAGGAGGCTTTTGTGTTTTTGTGATTCTGAAAGTGACAGGGTTTTGCAATTTACATTATGGGGAATAAAAAAGGTCAACTAAGGACAATGCAAAATCTCACCTGATTTATTGCGCAGTGCCTCCTTGACAGCATCGAAATTCTTGTAGGTGTACCCCACAAAACTTAAATCTTTCGGAGTAAGATGCATCTGTTGAAAATAAACATGAGGGTTGAGTTATTAAACATGTTCAGCCAATCAACAGAGAAGAGCAAAGTCAAATTACACAATTTTTACAATAGTGGATATTTCAGGAAAATCGCAAAAGAGAGCAAGAAAAACCTTTCGTGACGGTCCTGAACCAGATTTTGTTGGTGTTGGAGGATCCAACTGTTCAAACATGTCGTAACTGCATTAACAAGACTTATTCGTAGAAACAAAATCTAAAAATGTACAATAAACGTAATAAAAGAAAAGATGAGAGTGTACTTCATCAAACTTCATAAAATTCTGGGTATCGAGCTCCCCGTTGACCTCTGGTTGAAAGGCCGCTTCAATTTCATACAGTTTATCCCATTGAACATCGATGAACCAGGGATGAGCCTGCACACACATTCATATATAAACCGAGAAACAGAGAGAGCGTGAAAATCAATTTGGCTTAATCAATCATACCTTTATCTGGGCTGCTCCTTCTGTTCCAAGCCTATGTTCCACATCACAGAGTAACCTACATATTAGGTCTTTTGACTCCGGACTGAGTTTGGTATCTTCAGGGAATCTCAGGTGATTTCGCCAATGAACAATCTGGCGATCATTGCAAATACTATCAGAACCCAACATTAACTATGAATTTTATAGTTAAATAAACACTAGTACCTTAGCTTAAGTACAATAGAACAAAAGACAAAATTTCTCCACTGAAACGGTTAGCAAATGGCTGTAATAATTATTGTTCTCCACTGGGACCATTCTCATCAAAATAAGCAAAATATTTTCCAAAGAGGATGCATTCATGCAAATTGCACCGACAAGACAACAGAGGTGGAAAAAAAGAGGTTGGGTGTTTTCATGGGTGCATAGGCCAACATAAAAGAATGGCGTGCAGCTGTGGAAAGTCATTTTTTCTCAGCTTGCATAAATCTGATATTACACTTCAAGATGTTGAAACGATAAGATTAGAAGCGTAAAATGTGACATTTGGTTGTAGCTATTAGAAGCAAAAAATGAAACTGAAAGGAAGAAAATAAAATAAAATAACATTATGGTATACTATTTCCAAAACATGTACCTTCCTGCAAGTAGTCATAGGATCATCAGAATAAAAAGGTGGGTAGCCAACCAGCATCTCATACATAATTGCGCCCAGTGACCACCTGCAAGCAATATACAAAAATGAGAACAAATTCAAACTTCTTCGGCATCGTTTGCTCAGAGTAATGCATCACTACGGAAAATGCTGAAGTAGTTCTTACTAGATTTTATAATACATAGTGATGACACATGCAGATCACAGTTTAAAAGGCCCTCACGAGTAACATATTACAGAAAATGAAGCCTTAAAATAGGTGCCAAAGACCCAAGCACAAGAATAAGTAAACTAACACAGAAATTTAGGAAAGTCACCACATGAAAAAAAAAAAGGTGAACTCACCAGTCACACTCCATGCTGTATCCCCTCTTCAATAGCACTTCGGGAGCAATATAGTCAGGCGTTCCGACAGTTGAAAATGCCTTGAAAACAAGACAGTTATGAAAATTAAATATCGTAAAACTGGAGATTAATTTTTTATATTTCTTTGCAACGTGTTCTCGCTTTGCAAAATTGTGAATAACAATCAAAACAGAAGTGCCTATTGCTGCAAAGTGCTTTCTGCTTTTTGCTTCTTATGGTGCTTACCAATTTTCGCCTATTCATCTGCCAATGCTGAAGTTGTTCTTGAGGACTCCTCCAATTACTACCATTGGCCGCATCAGGAAAGCGTCTATCGATGTCCATTGGTTCCCTTATATTTTCATCATCCATTGCCTCATTTTCGCTCACCGTAGATAAAGTTCTACAATCAAGGGGCTTGCAGAGACCAAAGTCCGAGAGCTTCATGTGACCGTTCTTATCAAGAATAAGGTTGTCCGGTTTGATGTCCCTAAAGAATAATTAATGTTTGGGATGTCAGATTGATAAATAAGTACAAGAGGTACACTAAGGGAGCCTAACCATTACGAAAGTCCCCTAAACTAAAATTTAAAATAAAAGAATTTTAAAAAAAATGGAAAACCCTAAAAAAAATAAACTAACTAAAAAACTAAAAGAAGAACCCTATAGAATGAAAAAAAAATTAAAAACCTAAAAAAAAAACTAATAAACCCCAAGAAAATTGAACTGAAAAAATTTTTAAAAAACAAGGGGAAAAAAATCAAAATTTTAAACTAAAACTTGAGCCCTGCCTAACGGAATGTACTCCGTTAGACGGGTGTACACAAGTTTTTGTGTAAGTTACAATGGAATCTGGTAACAGATGCAACCAAATTTTCAATGGTAGGTTCATACAGACCTGTGGATGTAATTATGTTTGTGAATTGATTCAATGGCCAATACACTCTGAGCAATGTAAAATTTGGCCACGTTTTCAGAAAGTGTGTCCTCTCGCATCAGCAGAGTCATCATGTCGCCGCCAGGTAGATATTCCATTATAAGGTATAAATACTCGGCATCTTGAAAAGAGTAGTACAATTTAACGATGCAGTGGCTGGCCACTTCTGCCAATAGGTTCCTCTCTGCTCTTACATGTTCTACCTATGGAAAATAGAACAATTTATCATATTTAAAGAGCTGCTAGTGCATAAGCACTTCCCAAAACACTGCCGGGACACTAAGAAAGTTCTGCATGCTTGCTAACCTGTCCTCTTGAAAGCATTTCAGATTTCTTTAACTTCTTCATGGCGTAAATATTCCCTGATTTTTTCTCCCGGCATAATCGGACCTGCAGTGTGAAATTTAATCAAAAGCAGATAAAGCGATGCCAAAAAGATATCAAATATTTTGTGACATTTATCAGGTTATGCAAATAAGTGTGTGTGTGTATAAACTTAGATGAAAGAGAAGATATTCACTAGTATGCCACCAACCTCACCAAAGGCTCCACGCCCAATGATGGTAAGAAGCTCGAAATCATCTACACATATCTTGTTCCTTCTCAGTCTCATAAACTCTGTCTCCTTTCGTTCTAAGTCTTTAATTAAATTTATTTGTTCCTCTTTGGGCACATCTGAAGAAGCCAACTTTCTTTCTAGTATCCACCGCCTGGAGTTAAAGTAGAAACATTCAAGTTTTAGTGTTTAGTTCTATTTAATTTAACATTAGTAGACAATCTAAACCAGCTAAAGCAAATGTTAGCTAAAACGCTTCCTGGAGAAACCTTTTCAATATAAGTTTTTAAATATTCAAGTCTCATTATGACCATTTAAAGAAAACATAAAAGAAGAGAAAATACTAATAATCCAAGCATATAGAGTAAACCTTCTGGCTTGATAAAATATTAATTATAGTAATTATAATAATAATAACAATTGAATTTCTTTGGACAGTGAGAACGATATCAGCATTTTTTTTTTCACAATTCATGAAAACTCAGCTCTCATTAACCAGAAAATTTGAACAGACTTTACTCCGTGCTTCTTCTAACTGGAGATTTTTCTATATGCTCACAATAGAAATAATAATTCCGAGAATCTTAAACGCAATTCACAACCATCCTGAATTGAAGTTAACCCAATTAAATATAGAGTTTTTGCATATCGAGTTAAATTGCTTTATCAGGTCACTAAACAGTAAATCCTTCCATTTTAAACAGTTTTAATCACACACACACACAAAAAAAAAACGCAAATCCACCATTATATGTTCCTGAAACTCATATCCTGAGCAACCAACTATAATCTTAATCGACTTCCAAAACCTAAAACCCGAAAATACCAAAGCAATCAGTAGATCTTAAAATTCAAATTCACCAGAAAACTACATTGTTAAGTGAACAGAGCAGCAAAAAACACAATCACATGGTTTGTCCATTTTAACATCTGTATCCAAACAGTACCTTTCTTTTCTTTCCTGTATGCTTTTCATCTGATTCTTATAGTGATTCTCGATGAACTGCTTCGCAGCTGCAACTTTCTCCATTGTCAAACTCGAGCCGATAATTTCTTCTCCGCCGTTGTTATACTTCTCATCCTCCTCCATCTTTGTCGTCTCCATCTCTCTAGATTTCCGCTATATTTATGTTCCCTCTCTTTCTCTCTCTAAAAAAATTGTGTGTACGTGTATATATAATTACATGTATGTGTGTTAGTAGTGTGTGCAGTGTGCGCATCTAATTTGTCACTCTGGTCTCGATACACGTACGGTGTCGTTTTACTTGGACCGGATCTCCTGCTTTTCACTTTTTTTATATTTTATTTTTAACCCGTGGCCCGTCAATAACATGCTGATGTTGGGTGTGGGCGGGCTATAATTGGCCATTGGTAAATATACTTTACATAAAGAATTATTACATCTTAATATCTTTCCTATTACACATCTAATTTTATTTATTTCACAATTCTAGTCAATTTAGTGGAATGTTCTTTTTAGGTAATACTATGCATGAGCTACCATCCTCATATTTATTGTCGCAACAATTTCAGTTAAATCATATTTACGTGACATTTAGATCCAAATTATATTCATACATCTTCTTTTACATTTTATTTTTTTGTTTCCACCATAAAATGAACTCTCTCTCCTCCCCCTCTCTCTCTCAACTAATTTAATTCAAAGTGTAACAATATACATATTAAAATATTCTGGCGACTTCAAAATATTTTTTGTTATATTCTATACAGTCACGGAGTATAAAATAAAAATAAGTAAACAATACAAATATTCTTTCCATGGAAGCATTCCAGTTTTCCTCATGTCTCACACTAGCACAGTTTGAAATTACACGAATAAAACTTTCCTAAACGAATTAACATTATACTCAATATTCTAAATAATTTTCTAGCTAAAATGTGGACTTTTGTACCACTTTTTGTACTCCTTCCTAAACTAAAAAGATGCTCGTCTCAAGCACCAAATTTATAAGGGGGGAATTTTTTTTGCCCCCAATGTATACGGTTTTTTATACATTGCCCATCGATGCTCCCTGATATACAATAATTTTCGACGTTGCCCCCTAAATTTTATTTTCGGCGGAATATTCCTTTTAGATTCTATCGCCGAGCACCTGTGGGGCAAAGTGCAAGAATCTTATAGTTTGGAGGGTAAAAGCAATAAATTTAAAACATTTGGTTAAAATAATATAAATATTGAGTTTTGTCTTAAAATTTTATATTTGAAAAAGATATAAAAATTTTATCTTATACACACACACACACAAAGTTGTCAATATAATTACATTTAAAAAAATATAAATGTTGTCAATCCATCTTTTATTATTAAATATGAAACACGACTAAGTATTATGTACATAATTAGGCTAAATAACATAATAATATATTATTATGTATTATGATTGAACAAAATAAAATATAGGTGTATTTCGTATATGCATTATAATATTATGATACGAAAAATAAAATTATCATTAAATATTATTATTTGTATAAATAGTGTGATTAAATATTATATTAATCACAAGTCCATTGTTATATATATAAGATTGTATCACTATATTACATAGAGAAAAAGTAGGAAAACGACTTTAATATTTGCGTCAAAGTGCAATTATAATTATATTATAAGATAGTTTTATATATAAATCTTTTTTTTAACTATATTACTAATTACTATGCTATATATATATATATATATATATATATATATATAAGGGTGGTTTCAAATGAGAACCATGTCCTTATTTGCGAACCTGCGAACTAATGCTTTTATTATATACCAATAGTATTTTTATTATATAATTTTATTAATATTTTAGTTATATGCATCAGCAGTACTTTTATTATACAAGCTTAATGCTCTTAATCAAATAAGAAAATATACAAAAAATCTTATACATCCATTTAATTAGATCTAAGGTCCATAATTGACCCTAAGTTCACAAATATTAACATGATTCTCATTTGAACCTAATCCTATATATATATATATATATTAGAGGTATAAATTCTATTCTTTAATAAAAATAATAATTTTACATAAAAACTCAATATTTATATAATTATAAGATTTTTGTACTTTGGCCCCCAAACTTTAATATTTTGTTTGAGACTCCTAATTATGTAGATGAAATGTTATCTTCTGATTTTAATATGATGATCTGGTTCTTAACATGTGATTTGCGTGATCGATGGTCCTCTTCGTTCACTTTACATGATTGTCCTTCTTGTATGGGTTCCATGAGTGTGTTATGCAAATTAGATTCCTTCGATGAACAGTTTTCGAGTCACTGAAAATTATGCTTGCGTGCTTTATATGCTTGGTACCAGTATGCCATTTAACTTTTGGTTGTAGGTGTTTAATGAAGTGTTTTCATTTCCACGACTACCTTCTCGACCTGTTCCCTGCCTTTTTTTCAAACTTGTCATTCGAGTGTTGATGTCTCAATGATATGTCCCTCGTATTCCTCATACTTGCCAGTCATGGTTCTTTTGGAGTAGTTGATGATGATGATGATGATGATGATGATGGAGTTGCTGGTGTATATATTGTTAGTAGAGATGTGCTTAGTTCAGGGGGGAGTTATTACTACTGTGGATGTTGCAGCACTCTGTTATTAATATGGTAATAACACATTTAGGGGGAATTTGTTCTACTACTGTTCATTGTAGTACTGGTTTGTTTATGAGGCTTCGTGATGAAGATGATGTTGAGGAGGATAAGAAAGATGGAAAGATGTTGATTTGAAACTACTGCTACTATACCAAATGGGAGTGCTTTTTTACTTTGGGTTGTTATCGCTAGAGATATTTTTATTTGGTGGTAGTTATTTATTTTTGATATGTCTAATTACTGCTCGATTGGTTTTTGGTCTTTAATTCTCTGAATTTATACTGCATTAAGTTAGAGGGAGTTTTAGATAATTGTTCAAGTTTATACTCATAATTTTCATGTTTTTGCCAAGAAAGACGAAAAGGGAGAGATCGAAGGAAATATTTAGGTTTAGTTCAAAAGTAATTAGGAGTCTAATATATTGTTTGATACGTATAAGATTATCAAAACTTTTATTCCCTTTAGAAGTTTATTTTGTCTATATGTCATTTTGACTTTCTTTCCAAGTATATTTGTTATTAATTAAATAGGAAAGATATTATCATCATCTTATTTTGGTATTTATCTTGTAAATTATTGGAATTAGTTTAGATTGTAATTATCTTTCTCCTAGCATAGAGTTTCATAAACTGCAATTTAAATATTATTAGAATTCTTAGATTTTATCTTCTTTACTTATTAAAGTGATGTACCTGAAATATATTATGTAAATATTATTTATTTTTTTCTTTTGTAGGTCTATTTACAAGTAAGGATGTCAATATAAATGTGAGGACTACCTTTATAACTTGTACACATTGAATACACTGAGAGAAAATATGAAAAGGCCGGAGTTTAAAATTTAGAGCGATTTATTCGATCAACAATAAATCTGCCCAGAAGCAGACGTTACTGCTCGTGCTACAACATTTGCAATAACATCCTATTAAATGAAATATTTTTCTTCCATATTTTACATTTTATTAAAATCTAATCCTAGAGATTATGGTTCTTAAATTTTGGAAGAATAATTCTGATTTAGAATAATCATACTCGATAGGAGTTTATTATAGTCTTTACTAGTTATTTATATTTATGATTGTAATCGTTGAACCACGGTTTTCTTGTAAAGGTATTTTCGCCTTGAGTCACGACTACAAGGATTTATTTCTTGTAGTTAAAATTTTTAAAACCTTGTGTTTTGTTATTTTTGATTCTCCTTCTATTTATTTACACTCTGCACAAAACATACTTGTTTGTTTGATTATTTTCTATTTTTAATCAAGAATAACTTAGCGAATTAGGGCTTACAATTCTTGCACCGATAAATCTACAACTTTTACATGTTGGGATTGTTGATATGTCTTGAATCTCTCGCTTCGTCGAGTTGTACGGGGGTCTCGCTGCCCGATCAGCGAGTCGGGGGGGTTAAGGGGGTGGGGGGGATGGGGGCGAAGTCCCATTGCCTGGGGGTCCGGGGCAGAGTCGCCCCGCCCTAAACGGTAATGCAGTTTTGGGCCTTAAGCCCAATTTGATGTATTCTCTCAATACTATAAATATGATCTTTGAGATCAGAAATCATCAGAAATCAGTAACCCTAATCAGTTAATAAAATTCGTTCTTCTCTCTGCCCGTGGACGTAGCCAATTTGGTGAATCACGTAAATCTGTGTTTTCTTTACGTTTTCTGTTTATTACTTTATAATCCTATTCATTCATAATAGGGATTAATTTTCTAAAACAAATATAATTTCATTTCACAACATTTTTTTGGCCTGGCGGATTGTTTTCACACTAAACATGGCCTTAAACGTGTTTAGACAAAGGAGGTCATGCAGCTTGGAAATGTTCTTATTTTTGAGAATCGTTCTTAGAAAAAACCAAGAAAAGGCTGCTCTCTTACAACCTCAAGCCACCTTCAAGCTGCAACCGGCCATCTCAATGGCCAGCCCAGCCATTCCATTGCCCTCATGACATCATAAGCCCTCCCCCTCGCTCACCCCTACTGTGTTTCCATTTTGAATGAATCTTTTTGCTTTAATCCCAAAAGAATTACGGATGAAGGTAGCACCGCCACCACCCTCATCGTATCCTAACCTTCCTCCATCATAGACGGTAGCGAATTGGTCTTAGAAACCAATCACTTTTGCTCCTTTTTCCCTCGGACCCGACTGCCCCAGCCGGAACCCATTTGTCGACTAGGGTTGCGCCGTCTCTCCTAAGGCAGTGGCTATTGATCCCACTCCTGATGAAACAGTGATGATGCTGGGCCTGGGTCAACCCCTGTAGGGTTCCTATCGTGTGACTCTCACTGGCTTGAACTCCAGCCCCATGCTGCGGGCGTTGATCCCATAACGGAAATGCGATATCCTTTATTTGAGGATTTTTAATGAGATTTATGAGTCTCGTCAAAAATTATATGAACAATCCATTATTGGATGAACAATATATGAATGAGATACCAAACCTTTCACCACTTTGCATCTGCGTGAGAAAATTAATAATTTATGGGTAATTTCCAATACCTTTTAGTTCATAACCTTGATAAAGGATATTTCAATTTACTGTTCGATTTAAAAGAGAGAGATACGATTTGGGCTCGTCAATTTTGGCTGCTCTTTTCGGGCTCTTTTTAGCTACAAAAGTGGTCACCAAATTTTGATCCTCCGATAGTAACGATGTCGGCAACCCAAGTGTGGGATCAAATTCATGATCTTTTGGGAGTATTGGGTTCATTCTGTCCTTTTGGTATCGATTATGCTATCAGTTTGCCAATTCATTTGGATGATATAAATGGCACGTTGGGGCATTTCTCACATGTGCTTGTCAAAGTGGACTTGAACCTTTCTCTTCCTAGTCGATTGTTGCTTGAATGGACATGACATTATTGATATGTCCACTTTGAATATGAAAATTCCCTTTTGTCGTTAGTGTGAAACGGTGGGTCACGCCGTTGCCCATTGTCACAAGAATGTCAGCCCTCTAACTAAAAGGGGACATAAACTAGCTCGGGGAGAAAGATAAGTCAGGGCAGTGACCAAACAAAATGAGGATAGTTCATAGGTGCTGAAAACTACTCTGGGGAATGTGTCTCGTATTATGGATGACGGTAGCCAAGGGATCGCGAGTTCAAGTAAGATGGGGCTTCCTATTTCTAACCTATTTGTGCCTTTAAACGCGCTTGACAAGGTTAACTTGGACCATGCTGATGAGGTGCTAGTCCCGGTGACTACAATTTCCACCACTGCAATGAAAGTTGTTGGAAAAACCTCTTGGGCTAATTAGTCGAGGAAGAAGACGACCTGCATGCACCTTCGGAGTCTAGATCACCTTAGGTAACCGCGAGGAATTCATTTTTATCCAAGAAGAATTCAGACAGCACAGTGGCTCATGCTGTGATTGTTTTTAATCCCATCTCAGCAGCACCTAATCCCAACTCCGCAACGCCCACTTCAAAAGATGTAGATGAAAGGAGGAACAGGCTGATCGTAATGAGCAATCATCTAATTAGATCGGTGCAGCACCGTTAACCATTGTGCCATTTACAATTTCAAATGATAGCTCGAATTCATATGATCTACCAAGTTCAGAGGAAGCACATCGAAAACTAGCGGAAGTCAAGACTTTCCTACACTCATCATCATTTCCATTGGCTTTCCATCAATAAAATTGATGACACTCGTGGATAATAAGTGTTGGTAAGAGGTATCGGATATAAAGGAGGTGGATGTTCGTGCTATGACTGAAAACAAACCTTGTCGAAAATCATCAAGAAATTGACGCATACATCTTAAATTGGGTCAATAATTTACTTTTATTTTGTTGCATCTTTTAAATAAACTCGTTGTTTGGATGTGCGAATAAATTTATCTTTTTTTTTCAGTTATATATTTTCAACTTATTAAAAGAAAAAAGAAAAAGAAAAAGAAGATATCATGCATCGATGTGAGACGGTTTAATTTAGAGTAAAAGGATGGATGATTTTAGACCCACTAAAGATGGACTTTTAATATGTTTTTTTTGGTCAAAAAGTGTTTGTGTAATGTAAGGCCCTGTTTGGGGTAGGACTCCGAATTCTGAATTCGGTATTCGTAATACCAACTACTCGTTTGTTCTAAAATTCAAAAATCAAATACTCAAATAATAATATTTTACAATTAAATAATTAAATATTACTAAATACAATATAATAATGGGAGTGTCTAGAGTGCCTGTGGTGGCACCGTACCCTTACTTTAATATCCACCTTTAAATGTTATTATTTGATAATAACCATTGGATCAGGTATAGTATCACAATATTAACATGTAGAGTACAATAGACAATCCTTACATGTTTTTTAACTCGCTTACTTGCAACCGGACAAAAAAAAGCATCAATCTACCCATCCACGAAGTTAATTTTCACCTTCTTCCTCGGGTTCAGACGGAAAACAAATGGAACTTGGCCCGATCTACCCACGACGCCATCTTTCACCTTCTTCCTCGGATCGATAAATTTGATTACATTTAGAAGGGAGAGAAAAAAATACAAAATACTCGGTTGGTCTCCTTCCCCATGATGGCTCAATCTACCCACGATGGCTTCTTCCTCAGATCGATTGTGCCACGCTCTTTTCATTATATACTCAATTTATTTTCCATTATTTCCACCACGTTGGGCAATTCTTGTTTCATAATCAACTCAATTTCTACTATAGGGTTATTAGTTCTGGATCTCGGGGGACAACAAGAAAGGTAAAACCCTCTTTTTTATTGAAATTAATCATGTTGTTTTGAATTTGTTAAAAAAGAAATTCTATATATTTATGTAATATGAATTGCCTTGTGGTTGCTGGTGACGATTTTCCTGTTGAGAACGAATTATCCAATTGATAATTAAGAATATCATAATTATTGGAGTAACTTGCTATTCTACTGTTGTTGCCGATTCTTTACAATTTTCTTCATGCAGTGGCCGTAAGTTCGAGGGCTTTTGTTTGAACCTGGAGGGGTCTTTTTTATAATTACATTAGACCTCGGAGGTAGTTTATTGATGTGATGGCAAGCCACAAACACATGCCCGTGCTCGTTCAGACTGATCTCGTCCCCACAAACCCACATGTTTTGGCCGTGGACCCAGGTGTCATAGGCCGATGCTGTCAAATGAAACACACAATGCACATATATAGTTAATGAAGCAAGAACCGATATTGTAAGTATATTGTATTCATGCAAAAGGAAATTAAATGAGATTATATATAAGTAATTAGTTGATCATCACAGAGGCTCCAAGAAGTGAAAAACTGCCAAGAAGAAGCAGGAAAATCACCCGAACAATCCTTCATCTGCTTCTACTCACTCTCATGATGTGAAGCAGCATGATGAATTGAAAATTAATTCAACGGATGATGGATTGAATATTAATTCGAGTGATTAGAGAGAGTTGGAGTTCGGAGCTAAATCAAACGGAATAAATGGAAGAGTCGATCATGATGACAAGGCGGCTAAATCTTACAATGGACGGAGCTCGAGTAATAGCAGCAGTGGAAATAGCTCGGATGACGAGGATCACCGTCGAGCCACAGAAGTCAAAGAAAAAGTCACACCGTTGTTATTAGGCGAACAAAAGGAAGTTGAATCTTTAATTTTAGAGGAAAATGAGAAAAAATTAAGCTCCGAAGCAATCGTTCAATCTGTTGAGAAAAAAATTGCTACATTTTTGGATCGGAAGGTGTTTAATCCCCAAGAAACTGCAGAAAGTGCTTCATCTGCAGTTAATGAGCCTCTGCTGGATCGTTCTCCATGTCCGGAGAAGAAAAGATCATGGAAAAGTTGTTGTGGGTTGTTTGAAGTGTTTTCGGGGTCTGGGAGATGATTCAAGAAAGAAACATGATTTGCTGAAGCTTGTGATCATTCTAATTCAAACTATATAATGCGGAGGGCAAAAGTCAGTTGATTGCACGGTAGATGAGTTTCGTTAGGGTTAGTATCATGTGGAAAAGCAACAGATAATAGCTAGTTCATGTCGTTATCTGCTTTTATGGTTGATTTTGTGGTGGATATAAGACTTTATGTTACCTTAGATTTCATGCTGCTGCTTAATGGGGAGTAAACTGTGAAGTTGTTACTTGATTCGTTTTATCGTTTAAAAAAAAGTAATTAGTTGATTACCTCATCTTCATTGTGGCCACCTATGAAAATGTGCTTAGATGGGGAGGATATTTTAAGAATAAGAATCAATGTGTGTTTTAGTGTGTGTGTGTTTGTTGAGAGGGGCCACCAGCTGATGGGTAATGGGTCAAAAAATATATTTGAAGGTTTGTTTGATTGGAAGACGAGTCAGATTGGTAAGAAGAGGGACAAAGGTTTTTGGTTGCTTCATCTTTTTCCCTCTACTGTGTAAAAAGGACAATATTACATAATTCTTAAGAAAATAAAAATATGTCACCATATATTTCTTTGCAGCTTAAACTCAAAGGTGTTCCAGAAGTTAATACCAAACTCCCTTTTCACAGATAGACTGGCTAATGTGCTTGCATTGTCACCCAACTCTACTAACGTGAGCGTGACCTTCTATCTTTTTTTCTTTTTATTATTTTTTTTCCAGATCTTTTCCTTTTCTGTTTCTTTTGTGATTGAGAGTATATTTGGTTGTATGTTAAGCTTCTTTTTAGACGATTTTTCCCAATAGGAAACCAGTGCATCTTATCAGTGAATGGGGCTCGAACCTAAACTCTGCTGCTAGAAAACTAAATTGTCAAAACTTATACATACACGACACATTTTAAATTGAAGTACTTATTTATGGAACCTAAATTATTTAATTCCAAAATTCTTACAGATATCTTAAAACTCGGAATAATCAAGACAAACATTCTACGGGGCGAGAAAAGTTGGCTTCATTTTTTCAATTCAAAACTCCGCATTCTGTGCAGAAAAAGAATTTAAGTTCACGACACTCCAGAGTCAAACACCTGGGAACTAAAAAAAGTTTTTGAGGAAAAACAAAAAAGCCCACGCCCTATAAAACTCCATCGGCGGGTCCTACTCGTCCACCTTCGCCCGTTTCATCGGTGGCGAATCCGGTTTGCTGCCGACACTCGTCTCTGGGTTTTCAAGCTCGACCGCCTTTTGTTCCGCTTCATTTTCAGTTTCCTTGTTGTCACCGTCTTTTAATAAGTTATTATCAGTCGACTGGATCTCAGTGGTTGAAGACGAACCCTTGACCAAGTCAGCGCCGGAGTTGCACTGCTTCTCGAACATCATCTGAAGATATCGTCCATGTTCTTCTATACGGAGCTGTAAATTTCTTTGAATCTGCGAATCGTTTTTAGCATAAAAAAGGATAAATCAATACTGTGAAATTTATTTTCTATAACCCATGTGACTCAGCTCAATTACAAAAAGGCCTACTTATTTTTAAAATTGTAAATACTCCCTGACATTTGTTTGTCAGGTATTTATAAGGTAAATGCAGAAATCAGTGGGGTATTGGTAAATTTAAAAGATTAATGTATTGTTTTTTAATTAACACTCCATGAAATGTCACATAGGTTTTGAGAAAAATTATATAAAGCATAAAATRCATARTTCAAGTTGTTCATGAAGCCGCTTTTGGYCTTRCATCTGCAATCGCAGAGCTTCAYTGATCTCAAGTCCCCTGTTTCAAGCRAGAGATGCATTACAATCAGCCAGTAAATAAATAATAAAAATAATAAATAAATAAATTATTATTATTATTATTATTATTATTATTATTATTATTATTATTATTATTATTATTATTATTATTATCAAGCTTTGTGTTTTTTCAAGATTGCATGCATTTAAAAAAGTGGTATCGAAAGCTCTCTGTGATTTCCAGTCATTTTTAATCCAGCAACTATAATAACCCCGTCAATCACTGATTTAAGAAAAAGAAATCATAATTTTTCAGTGATAAGAATTCAACGCAGAGCAAATCAAACTCACGTTTTTAAGTCCAGTGATGACAAATCTTCAATGGAGGCGGGTTTTTCCTCTGAAGTTTCTGCAAAAGAAACCATGGTGTTTTCTTATCATTCATTTTCTTATGAAGGTCATGAAAAGCTTTCAAAATAATCATTTATTTTATTTTACAATGGTCCCCTACTTTACTGCAAAAAATAACTGATAGAGTTGGTGAATCAAAGGAAATAAATTAGTAAATAAACTAAATTAGAGGATGACGTAATCGTCTGAAGAAACAAGAACGAGAGATATTTGAGTAAACTAGGCACTACAGATTGAGATAAAGGATCGAATATGCAATTTCACTTGCACGTCAAGAAAATTAGCAGAAGATATCACATAGATGCACCAACGTCAATTTTTACTGTTTTTAGAGTGAATGATGATATATAACGATCCAAAATGTACACCGTTAGGCGGTTTAACACCAGTTTTTGACCAGAATAAAACATACCTGTAAGTGGCTTTTCACATGATAGATTGTCAACCCTTCAACTTTCATGAGTTTGAGGACACCCTTGGGAGTAGCTCCTTAGAAAAGAGAGTGATTAATGTGAGTAGCAGGCAAATGATTTTACACCATGCCACTTTCAACTTTCAAGCAATGAAGAGCGAGAAGTTTAAAATTTACTTCACTGCCACCAAGTTTGTTGACTGCTTCCACAAAGGCCTCATGAAGTTCAGGTGTCCAACGCATGCGCCGCTTTCCTGGAGCAGCATTTGCCGATGATAATTGATCGCCGCCACTCGTGCATATTTCCACATGTTTACCTGGGAGCTGCTGGGATATATAAGACTGTTGTGTTGAAATATTTGGTGATGGTTAGGAAATCTGATAATCAGCCTACAGTAACATATAAAGTTAAGGTTGTTATTGCCTACAGAAATTTTAGTCACCATCACCCCACCCCTGGCGAGAACCCGACGAATCACTACAATATTTCTTAACTCAACATGCGACTGCTTATGAAAATTTCAGAAACACTACATGGTCACTCTCACTTTTTCAATCGCATGCTCATTTTTTCGAGAAAGTAATTATAAAATAAAATCAGCTATCATTATATAACCACTGTTCTAAAAATCAGGTTAGAGGCATTGCGATTTTGGCCAAATCGGCTATTTCAGGCGCCTGGGCAGTTAGGCAACGACTAGGCAGGCTAGGGGGAGAGAGAAACATGATATAAAACTCAGACACAGAGAAATAGCACTACCTTTGGTTCTTGGTCCACAACGACCAGGCAGGCTGGCGGACGTTGCATGGGTTGATGGGAGGCCAAAAATGTCGGACACGTCTCTTGCAGTCGGGTTGGAAGAACGGGAGATGAAGAAGAGAGAGTTGTTGAGGCCCCAAAACTACTAATTTGTCCCGAAACTATAATAGTGATTCTCATGTAAAGTATCTAACTTTGTGTAATTATTGGTTTGATTGTTTTTTTGGTGAAATGTCTTGAGAGAAACCGTATGTAGTTGAAATAATCACAACACTAATATTACAAAAAAAACTTATGTATTAAATCCAGAAGATCGACCATACTGATTGCAACGGCACCAAAACAAACGTTGAGATAAGAACTGACAATTGCAAAAAATTATCAGCAAAAGAAAGTTTGTAAGAAATATATGCAACAATTGCACAATTTTAGTACAAGATTGACACTTATAATACGACTATAAAGTTTATTCATTATTGCCCAAACCCTCGAAACAAAAATGTTTTTAATCTTATATTAGTTAGAAAAGACTGGAATTTAGCTCCTAAACACATAATCAAATTAGGGCACATGAATATATCAGATTGGGGCACCTGTGAATTAGGAAATTGACCTCAAAATACTGATTTAAACACACACTAAAGGAGCTTGGAATTGCTGTATAATGCTTTGAAATTATAGAAATAAGCTAAAAATACATAATCGAGTAGGAAATTGTAGCCACAATAATAGAACTACTAACCTCTAGATTAAGCTTTCTGCTTAATGGGATGACAAAACAAGGTGTGTGCAAACCCAGAAACGATTCGACCGAACGAGCATTGGAACAAAGCGATGGCGAAACAATGGAGGCACAGGCGGCAGCAATCGGTTTGTGGCGGTGCACGAGCTTTTGCGACAGGAGGAAATTTACGCGACAAACTAAGAAAAAATTGTAGATGGAGGGATTTCACAGTTGTGGCTATAATTGTGGTTAGGTTTCTAGCTTCAGGTAAAAAAATCAGCAGTATATCCATCGGGGTGGGTGGGGGGAGGAAGATAGAAAAATTCTCCCCACGATCCCCATGATTTTTTTTTCTTTTTTCCTTCATTTTACCAGATTTTCTTTTTTCTTTTTTCTTTTTTTTTTTTTTTACGAAATGAGTACAAATTAGCCTCAAACTTTTACTTCAAGCTCAATATGGCTCTTGAACTAAGTTTTTGTTAAGTTAGCTTGAACTAAGTTTTTGTTAAATTAGGCCCTTAAGTTTTAAAATAAATCAAGTAAGCCCTCTAACTATCAAGTTTTTGACAAATGACCCTTATGAATATCAAATTAACTTTTAAATACTAAAAAACATCTAATAAATCTGAGAAGAAAAATAAAAAATCAAGCCATGAATTCATTTAAGTAAATGAAAAAACTAAACGAGCTATAATTTCATTTAATAATAAACTCGCACTTTAACTCACTTATGAGACGAATATTTGTATTATCTACTTATTTTGATAATAACTTGTTATTGCATAGTTTATAGTTTAGACATATCATATTAATATTCTTAATAATAATAAATAAATAAAATCATAAAATATATAAAATAATTCTAACAAACATAAAATTATTTTAAATAATATAAATTACTATAAATAAATTTAAAAAATAGTTTTAAAACTTTGAGAAAATAAATATTATAAAGTAATATAAAATGAGAATGGTATTATTTATTTTATGATTGTATATTTATAAGTTTTATTTTTCTTATTTTTCCATATTTATAATATAATTTTTTAAAATGTTATAATTGTTTTGTTAAAAGTTAATTTGGTAATTATATAATTAAAATAATATAAATTAATTCATAAATATAGTACAAATTTGTACAATCATAGTACAATCATGTTTTATTAATTTTCCATTTATGCTACAAATAAGTGTATGACATTGAATTGTATCCATATCTATTGGTAAAAATAGGTCTTCCTGACCACAAACAGGTACAAAGGTACCTAATCGTAAAAAGATTTAACTTTTATTTAATAATTATTTTGTGATTATTAATCTACTTTTGACATTGAAAAATCAATTTGGCATGCATTAATCAAAATAACTATGTATTATTTTTGCTCGATATAATTTTTTTTTAATATTCCGTAAAAACTCCATTAATATTTCACAATACTTAGTACAAAGATTTAATAATCATTATTGATGAAAAATACTAACATTTCTTTTGGCAACATTATATTTACAACTTTTATCTTTTACAAGTGTTTCAACCAAAAAATTGATATTACTTTCATGTTAACAAGATAATATTTTCTCACAACGCTTGTTATACTTGTTGATTAGACAACGATCAACACAACTCACTTTATTGTAATTGCTTATACACAAACGATCACTTTGTTGTAACTCACTTTCAAAGATGGCTGAGTTGTTTATGTAATTATTGTTTGAATGTAGTTTTCAAAGTAGGTATAACTAGGTTAAATATCATGAGTTAATTATTCAAAGATTTGTAATTAGTGATAGTGTGTACTCATAAACTGTAGGAGAAATTTTGAAATAATTACAAATAACCCCTAACGTTTAACCTAATTTTCCTACATTTGAGAAGTACAGACAAAGGAAAAAACCAAAATTACTTGTGCAATTCGTGATGCGACCATTGTTTATGACACGCTTGATAAATTCTTGAATGAAGATAGTACAAGTCGTGTAATTCTGCAGGCTCATATAGAATAGGTGAAGGGGAGCAACCTGATGCTAATGAAGAATAGTGATTTGAAGGACCTGTTGCCATATGATTTTGCAATTCATAATGCAGGGACGGTTAGAGGTGACCTACAAGTTGTTGAAGAGCTTTTTGCAAATGCCCACGTACAAGTCTTGATTTTTGCTGCAACCCTAGCCTGGGGTAAATTTGCATGCTCATACTATTATTATCAAAGGAACCAAATATATATAATCTTGAGAAAGGAGCATGGACTGAGCTAAGTCCTCCATATATGTAGATGCTTGGTCATGCTGAAAGGCCTCAATATGACACTTATGGTATAAAAATAATATTCACAGAACTCCTCACTTAGGTATATACTAATTCTTTGTAAAAGTCGGAACAAACAAATAGTAGCAACCTCATTTTGAAAAAGGTACCAAAATTACGCTTTTTTTAATTACTTTAATCGTCATCTCTTATGTGTCTTTGACGGGAAAAAACTAATGATTTCGACTATTGCTAGATTATTCCTCTTTAATTTATTTTATTAAACAAATAGTGCAAATTAATAATGTATAAAAACAAATAATCACTTTTTTTATGAGGCTTCAAGAAAAAGATATAAAAAATGGGTCTCAATGAATCGAACTTTTTGCACTTACTTTTTATTAATAAAAAGTTCGACCGCAAGAGAACAGAACTATTGTAAGTGACAAGTTTGACTCGAGTCGAATCTCTCGAGGAAGACTAATCGAAAATAATTTTCGTGTTTGATTCATGAATAAGAAGATAATGAAAACGCTATTCTAAACATGCGATCAAGTTTTGGTTTGAAAAGTTGTAATATCTAAGACGGTGATTTAAATGACGAGAAATAAAATCGACAAAGATTAATAAAATGGGGGGTTAGTGCTCTAGGATCGTCTCCAAGATCAATTAACATAAACAAAGCAATAAGATATTATAATAATAAAACAAAAGAAATTGAAAATCTTACTAATTAACAAAGGATAATATCATCGTTAAAATTAGAAATTAAATGAACTAGATTAAAGTTTACGTCCAAAAACCAAGCAATGTTTAACAATCTAAAATTTACTAAAAACTGGAATTTTAATAGAGAAAGGGAAGAGAACTGAAGAAAATGAAGAACACTCTTGGGCTGTCAAACCCTAAAAACTTGTCCCTGTGGGTCCCACGTCAACTGTAAAAAAATGTTCGTCTTTGGGTCAACAAACATTGGGTCAAGATGTAAGACGGAACTAAACCTCAAGGGTGTAATTTTCAAAGTTTTTAATACTCTAATCTTCCGGGGTAGTTTGTGTAATCATCCCAAAGACTAATTACAAAAATTACCCTTTAGATTCAGTCTCACTACAAAACAACCCGACTATCATTAAGAAATTACAAATAGTCATTAATATTTATATCTATTTTTTACAAATTGCTTCCGCGACTTGGAGGTATTTGTAATTCTGAAAGATAACTGGATTTGGATTCCGTTTACATTAGCTCCGAACGTTAGTTGACCTAGTGAAATTTGATGATATCATAAAATATATTACAATTACACCCTTAACCTGTTCAAGTTCTACAAATAGGCCCGAATTTTTCACAAGTCAATTTGTAATATTCAGAAAAGTTTAGAGGTGTAAATGTAAAGAAATATTTGATGACATCAGTAATTTCTGTCATTTCTATTAACGCTAGGTGCAAAGTTGTGGGTGTTTTTTAATTCATTTTACCTTACATAGACTCAACAGCCATCAACAGCTCGAGCAGCTGCATGAAACTCAATATCGTCGTGGAGGCTCTTAATTTAATATTTAATGAAAATAAAACAAACTAGTCTCCAAATTGATTGTTATCATATTAAAATGAGGTGTATCATTAGAACACGGACATATCGTACATAGAACATGTCCCAATCTGGGATGAACACTTGACCAAAGAACAAGCTGTTATAAGCCACCGTAGCTATATGCAATGTCTGAATCGTCGAGTTCTTGGGGTAGTAATCATCCGATGAGATGAGCGTGTAACAACATTTGATATTGAATTTCAAAACCATAAATAATAGCTTAGGGAGCCCACCTAACTACACACAAAAAAATCATGCCGGGCCATACTAGTTTTTGTGCGTCACTACCTAATACAGCCCATGGTATGAAATTCAGACTGGGAATACAACTTTGATCTTATGCATTTAATTCATTTTCACCGACTAATATCAAATCCATATCAACAAAACGAAATGCAAGTAAAATCTTCAATTTAACATCTATAACCTAATTAAAAAAATAATAATAAAGAATGACGAATATGTGCAGCAATATGGTAAAACCAACAAATTGATATTACTTGCGAGTCAAAAAAATAATATTTTCTCACAGTTCTTATTATAATTGTTGAATACACAAACAATCAACATAGTCCACACTTATTATACAATCAAGAATTAACAAAAGAAAACCACATCGATTAACCTGCCAAAAATAAATTAAAAAATTAACTTATTAATATCATTGGACTTAATACATGCAGGCAAGAAAATCATTATAAAGGTCCTTGTTAATTCTTCAGAATATTAATTAATGATGACCAAAGCCAATGAAAACCCAAAACTTACACAATCATATCCAATATCACAAGCAGAAAAGGAAAAGTCCTTGAATGTATTTGTTTTCACATCTTACTGACTATGCCTAAGCAAAAAAAAAAACAGATAAAGACAACATATAAATATTAAATACACATTCAATCATATTCTTACTGAATTACTGAATTATATGCAAGTCCTAAAAATTGCCTAATATAGAGAGCTCGATGATGGAGGTGTGATCTAAGCCGTTAATTTCCAAGAGGCTCCTCTGTTGAGAGTGTAAGCTGTTCGTGTGCTAACCACAATGATTGTTGACAGATACTTCAAGCCGTTGTACCCTTGCATAGCATCTTTCTCATCAGCCAGGTGCCTCAGGCACTATACAATCATGGGATTTTGTCAGTCGGTCTTGCTTTTCGTAATGTATATGAAATAATTACAAATACTACCCTCAAGTTTAGCATAATTATGAAAAACTCCAGTAATTACTGAAATTTGTAAAAAGAGCAATGATAATAATTAAAAAAACTTACCCTTGAAGTCCACTATCAATAATTTATACACCTGAAGGAGGCACCAACCGTGCGGTATTGCAGCTATGATGTAAGAGAAAGTCTTGAAAACATCGCTGCCTTGGCAATTGTTTTCCCTCAGTTTGTAGTCTCCCCAACCATAGTAGCATATGTAAAATTCTAAACTTCTTAGAGTTTGAACCTACATAATGATCACACAGTTATTTTTCTGTCAGTACATAGTAATTGGGGAAAAAAAAAGCATAAGATTTTGTGGCAGATTWAAAGTAAGAGTAGAAACCTGGCTTGTAATCTGATCTGCTATGAAGAAGTCTGGTAATGTAACCTGCAAAGAAGAAAACACAGAACTTTTGTAAGAGAAAATAATATTAGTTCCCTAAATTTAGGATAATTATAAAAACCACCCCTCAGAATTCAACTAATTGGAAAATAGTCCAGTTAMCTTTRGAAATTACAAATACCACCCCCTTAAAGAGAAACATATATTAAGAGGGTATTTTATAATTTTAAAAAATAACTGGGTCATTTTTGTAATTAGGTTGATCTCAGGGGTATTTTTTTATTTTTTTGAGTGATGATATAATGCGTCTACCTTATACAGAGGAGCTAAGATGAAATGCAATAAGCAGACGAGTAAGAAGTAGCGACTCAAACGGTATATGATGTTTAAAGGTCACAGCATAACGACAATAACAAGCTGCCAAAAAGGGTAATTAACTCAAATCCAAAAGAAAAAAAAAAGAAAACGAAAAAATAATTGTTAGTATCATTTTTTTACCACTACTAATCCGAGAGGAATGAGTTCGGTTATGTCCTTGTAGTCTTCAGCCATGGGATCCATTTCCATGTCCAGATTCGCTAGCACGCTGGCTAAAGCCAACACGCTTAAACAAAAATTAACGAGAAAATTTTCTCAGTAGCTAAGTTCAGTTCCTTGTTTAAAACCAAACATGAACGAATAGTTGACTCTGCATCATCTCCAAAAATATATGTTTGCAACGTACATCAACATGTGCAGAACAATGAACCCAAACAAGCTGTAAACATAAATTCAAGTTGGTTATTGAAGTGAAAGATGAAAATAACTAAAGTTGTTACAAGCACTTGAAAAAGGTTATTGTCAGCTTTTGGCTGAAAAAAAAATGTCTTTAGTAGTTCCAAATGACAACTTTTTTTTATTATTTGATGTAATTTAATTAGAATCTACATAAAATACTTTAAAACTTATTCACCGGACACTGTATTTCGTTAATAATTTTGATGGGCAAGATTAAAGAATGTAAGAAAAACACGAACAATGATTTTACTTTTACCTGTAAAGAGGAAACATAGTATTCATGTACACTGCTCTGCCCTCATTATCTATGAGATTGTGTGCACGAATTATTAAAACTAAGGCCATTATAATCGCAATTGTGCAACCAACTAGAAATCCTGCAAAATATATCAACAACAACAAAAAAATCTTTTTTCCAAGTTTTAATAAAAGAACCCATAAAAATTTCCTTCTTAATTCAGAAAAAAAAAGGTGATTCTCAGCTTCTTTTTTTTTTCTTTTGGGTAGAACCTGAGAATCACTTTTTATTAAAGAGTTTGCATTAATTCCCTTAGTAGAATGTAAATTACAGAAAAATTATATGAATATATCTTACCCATATACAAAGTTACTCTATGCCTTTCCTTTCTCTTTTGTGGCATTAGGATATTCATCCCTTTGTTGCGATTCGAGTTGGAAAAATGCTTGATGTAGAGATTCTACTCTTTCCATCAATTTACTGACCTGTAGTAATAAGTAAATTTTAACAAAAGATAAACTTATAGAATATAATGCAATTTTCTTATGAAATATGTCGTAGACATACAACACACCTCATCGGAGCTGCCAAGGTAGGAATTATCGACCATTTTCATGTAAGGTTTCGACGCACTTCTTGAAGCAATCTTGAATAAGTTAAGACAAAAACATGCAAGTTATTTTGCACTTCTATGTGTTTTAGTAAAAATACTGCTTAGTTGACATATTTTTGGATATAGTCACATTATATTTCAAAATTAATCTTAAGGAGTGTCTACAAAAACTTCTGCTTTTAGAAGTTGTAGAAGTGATTATTTGTTTGTAAAAATTAAATAAGAAAGCAGAAACAGAAATCTAAAGCACATTTTCCTACATTTGGATTCAAATTAAATTATGTAGAATCAGAAGCAGAAATTGACATTTAAAAACAACGAAGTCAATCACTTTTCAACAATCCCTCAGTAAATACAATTACATTCAAAAAAGATTATTTGGACAAATATACCTTATCATACTTCTTCATGATCTTCGAGAATGCCATACTATTGAGAAAACTGTTGCATTTACACAAAACAATACATAAATAATTTCACTTAAAAACAACATTAAAAAAATATAAAAAATAAAGGGAAAATTCCCAACTACTCCAAAAGAGAAAAAAAAATTCCCTACTAGTCCTACCAAGTTTAATATTCCCTAAAAATCCTAAATTGTTAAATAGATACAATAATACCCTTAGAGATTGCCACCCGTGTGCCACGCTACATAATCTTTCCCTGTCTTCTAATTAACCGTAATTGGTGGATTTGCAAAAAAATGTTAATTCTCGCCCTCCGTTCCAAAAATCTGGCAACACAAAATGGAAAAGAGAATCTGAATCGGCTGAACCTTAAGGTAAAGCATATGCCCAAAGGTGATTCGCTTGAACTTCCGTCCGTCATCTATTATATGGAATTTCCCCAAAAAAAAAAATTCCAGAAAATTTGTATTTCGGAATACAATTTTTGAGTAATTTGGTTCTTCTCCTTCTCAATCATCAGTATATTTTATGAAATCTTCAGTATATTACATGGGGAAAACTACTGATTCCAGAACTAATTTTTTTTCAGAATTTTTTCGAAATAGTTCAGAATAATTTCATAACAATTTCGAATTGTTTTTCGGAACACAGATGAATAGTGTAGCATTTTTCGAGGGACGCAGCCGCATTTGTCAGAATATATTTTCTCATAATAGCTCCGAATTATTTCGAAACGCGGCAGAATAGTTTCGAATTTTCGAGTTTGTAGCCCATGTATGCAAAAGATAATTTACAAAAAGTTCCGAATTGTTTCGGAACTATAGACTGTTCATGATTTCTGCTGCATGACCGATTTTCTCATTATTCACATTCAATTCCTTGAGTTATGACTAGAATAACTCATTGCAATTCTGTGGCATATTACCTTGTTTCGATGAAGTAATCTTAATTAGCCCGACTTATTCATTGCATGAACTGCATTTGCAAATGGGAAAAATGGACACCCTTTTACACTTATTACCTTGGCAGTGAACTTTAAGTGATAAATGTGAATAAGTCAGGCTGATAAATGTGAATAAATGTGAGCTTTAAGTGAAATTAATAACAGAGTAGTTCGTAATTGTTAACATAGTATTTCGTATTTTTTTAAACATTAGTTCGTAATTCTGAACACAGTAATTTGAAACTTTTAACAAAGTAGCTTGCAATTATTAAGATGGCGGTAGCTCGAAATTTTTAACAGGTAAGTTGGTAATTGTAAACAAAGTAATTCTCAATTGGTAAGAAAGTAGTTCGTAATTGTTAATATGGTAGTACGAAATTAATAAGAGAATAGTTCGTAACGATTAGTTCGCAATTGTTAAGAGAGTAGTTCGTACTTCTGAACAGAGTAGTTCGCAATTGTTAAGATAATAGTTCGAAAATATTTACAGAGTAATTCATAATTGTTAACAGTTTATTTCGTGATTTTTAAAAGGGTAGTCCATAATTCTCAACAGAGTAGTTCGGGTTTATTAACACAATGGATTGCAATTATTAAAAGAGTAGCTAACGGAGTAGTTCGTTAATGTCGACAGGGTGTTTCATGGTTGTTGACAGAGTAATTCGTAATTTTACACAGGGTAGTTCGGAAACTTTATCAGATTGCTTCGTGTTTTTAAAATAGTAGTTCGTATTTCTGAACAGAGTAGTTCGTATTTGTGTAACATATTAGTTGGTAATCGTTGATTGTAAACAAGTATTTCTAAACCGACACAATTCATTGAAATGATTCAAGATAATTCATAAAATTCCATAGCTTTTAGACAACAAGAGAACATAATGCAACATAATGTATTATTCCGAAAATTTTTAACAAAAACCTGTACATCAAGTTTGTGGACCATCAAAAAAAATCCCGGATGAAATACAATCGTTTTAAATGCATAAACTAGCAACCAACCCACTCTCATCGATCAAAGACAAAAAACACCATACACCAGACCTGGCGACATAACGTAGTTCAAAACTTTTATTACAAACTATGTTCGACAATTGATTCAATGACTTCAGCCTTCAACCTATTCATGACATCAATCTGAAAGTCCACGGGAAAGTCTTGGTTCAACACTACATGCTTCATGAAGTAGCACGTAAACATCGAAACAGTCACTCCACTCCTGCATATGACACACAAACAAGTTTTAACGTCCCTTAACATGATTTTTACATAATTTAAATAAAAAAGTAATGACAATTGTAAGCAAATTAACATCGACAAGCACAACGATAGATGATATATATGCAACCTATAAATATAAACTACTACTTCCACAACTACATAATGCAAACTACTCACCTATTTCCCCAACGACTGAATCAATTCCAAGGTACAAAAATAAAATTTAGTCTCAATTCAAATCTACTCTTCAGACTATTAAGAAAGTTCCAGATATAAACTACAAAACTTAGAAAATGACAGAGTAGTTTATAAACTTCAAAACCATTCATCAAAACTACTCATTCGATCCCCAACGGCTGATTCAATTA
>BMAC01000242.1:919442-944738 GCA_014905375.1 Phtheirospermum japonicum
ATCGTCTTCGCCCTCTTCTTCATATGACCAGGGTTATTTCCAAGTTCAATTTACGCGGATGAAGGAACTTGTTGGAACTGGGCTTCAATTGCAGTTTGGAATTCTCCTTTCACAACATCTATTTCCGCAAGTGGGGGGATGTGATTTTTACTATCAGTCTCCATTTGCAGGCAACACCAATCGGATTTCTGTGTTATAAACTGTGGATGATGGCCCAAATCCCAAAAAATCGTATGTTGTTTTGTAGTTTAAAATATCAGCCAGAGTATCATATTTTCTTGAGCGATTGGGCAGTGAGAATTGTTTGCGTCACGATTGGTGTGGACAGTGAGAAATGATTGCGTGAATTATGTTCTAGCAGATATGTCAATCTGTTTTTCTTTCCATCGAGAGAAATTTTTGTCTCTTTAGTTTTATTTGGGTATATTTGTCAATATACTAATCAATACGGACTATATGGTATGTATTTGTCCTAGATGGGAATAAAAATATTCGTAGGATTTAATGGGATTTGAGCTCTATTATATATAACTAAATGAGAATTTTCCCAAAAATAAAAACATTAATGAAGCAGAAAATTCAATATCTGCATACCTATAGCTTTTCAAAAGCCTTAGCTTATGAACAAGCTAGGGATATTGTGGTCATTAGTTTCTCATTTAGTAAGAAGTAAGGTCATTCTTGTTCTATTGTTTTAGCTTATGAACTTCCTTAATTGTCATTCTTATTCTTTTGTTCCTATAGAAAAACTAAGGTTAATTTGAAGACCAGAAACTGTTAATTTCAAACCCAGAAATCTATTCTTTACTAAATAAAACGCTATTAAAGTAAAATAAATGTTCAATCGGCGAAATAGCAAGAAATTCAACGCATGCAACCAATAAATC
Organism: Phtheirospermum japonicum; assembly: GCA_014905375.1. Lineage (NCBI taxonomy): Eukaryota > Viridiplantae > Streptophyta > Magnoliopsida > Lamiales > Orobanchaceae > Phtheirospermum > Phtheirospermum japonicum. The sequence goes on from BMAC01000242.1 coordinate 920,330, forward strand.
CCCAAAAATCAAATACAATTAAAAAAAAATCTAAACGGAGAAACAGAACATCAAAAAAGAAAAAAAAGGAAAAGATGAAATAATTACTCAGAACTGGAATATTCATACACCCTCCCGCTGCTGGAATAAATGATAATAGCAACATCAGCATCGCAACTGGAAATTGTCAAATTTCTAAACACCGCATAATGTGCAGACCGTGTTGCCCGTATCTCTGTCGGTGGCTAGGGTTTTGCTCAGTCGACTTTGGCAGGGGCGAGATATTTCCATCTTCTTCGTCGGAGGAACGTTAAGATTTTGGATTAAGGTTATTGGAATTGGACAATCCTTTCTTTCATTTGGAACGTTTGTAATAATTTACCGGCTACAGCAGGTTATTCATCCTTTAGCAGGTCACGGGTATTACTAGTATGCACCCAAGTGCATAATGTTTTATTTATGTGTCATCTTATGATTGGTTTAACTAATGAGGGTATGATACCCCAAAAAATAGTAAATGTACTGTAGATAAATCCTATAATAATACACTATCATTCACTTTTCAAACATGATTTGACATCAAATACAATAATAACACATTATCATCCACTTTTCAGACATGATTTGACATCTACAGTAAAAAATTAAAGGATTTTGAATCCTATAACAAATAAGAATTATTACTATTTACAGATTCTATTCTGATGAATACCACAAAATTTTGAATACCAAATTTTAGAATTCCAACAAATGCTAGTCAAACAAGCCCTAAAATGTTTTGATAAAAGCAAAATTTAATAGTACAGTAAAAACTCTCTATAGTAATACTCTATATAGGAATAAACTCCCTATAGTAATAAAAAGTTCAAGTCCCAACTTGGGACTAGTTATAAATAAGAATAAACTCCACATTGTCATAAGGCATACATTCTTCAAGTCTCGTCTTAATGATTTATACCTCTATATAGGAATAAATGATTAATATATTATAAAATATTTATTAATTATATTTTTGTTTATCAAAATCAATAACATGTTTAAGATGACTTAAAATATTTATCTATAGTCGATTGTGACATCGACTTAATTTTATAGATCGATACTTGATCCTTCAATTTGCGAGTACTCAATTGCTCGCTTGCATGTGATCCATCTTGTTGAAGCCAAAATAATTCCAGCTTATCTAACATAAATAAAGCTTCATGACACGAAACTTGTGGTATTTCAGCACTATTATCTTCCGGATTATCTCCTTCGTCTTCTTGCCTGATGATTTGTACTTTTTTGTACGCATTTTTGTTACCTTTTTGTGTTGCGTTTGCATATATTTTGCTTGCATTTATGGGTATTAGGAGTCTTCTTTGGCCTATTTTGTTAGTTTTAGGTTTTGTAGTGTTTTCTTTGTTTTTAGTAGTTTTTCTTATATTTTCTTAGTTGTTTTTATAAGTTTTTGTTTTGAAGGTCAACCTTGGTCAAAGTGGGCCCACGACGAGGTCGGAAGATTATTCAAACCCGATACACTCATTACCAATCCACAACATGTCTTTGGTGCGAGTATCGACAAGAAATGACGAGAAATGTGGCCATTTTCATTGTCACCTCATGCATTCGCTTGGTGGATGTCTCAGTTATCGTAATACAAGCATAACTCCATAACCACTCGTGACATTTGCCTCCACCTTATATCATTGTAAATATGAGAGAAATTTCTAAAACTCTTGTGTTTACAACAATCCCAAATTCTTAGTTTAAGAATGGTAAAAAGCAGCTTTAAGTGGAGATGGTTCGCCGTGGCCTCGCTTGTGGCAGGTTTTGGTGCGGAGCTCTTAACTCTCGGAGGAAAATTCCAAATGACACAAATCAAACTCTAAATGAAAGCCAAGAGGAAGGACTAGATTTCATATGAAGAAATTGATGGTTGATTCCGTGTTTTTGTCAGTCTATCGACTGCTCGGCAGAAAGTTTGGCTGTTCGAGGATGAAGCAGTCGATAGACTGGCAGTCGATCGATTGAACTTCCAGTCGATCGAATGAAATGCTGAGGATGTGTGATTTTGGCGGAAAAAAAAACCATTTTCCCCTTATCTACCCATATATGATTCCTATCCATTATTCCCAAAAAAATAACTTTCCTTGGTGGTTTGGGACTAGTTCCATCTCCTCCAAGCCTCTACATTTTCCTTGTCATGTAAACCCTAGTTTAAATTCTTAGTTTAGTGTAGTATAGTTTAGTTGGTTTGGTTAGTTAGTTTGTGATAATTTCCTTGTTTAGTTATGGAGAAGGTGACATCTCCATCCCTTGTTGTTGCTTAGTGTTGAAGACTTAATTTTCTATTGAAGGTTGTAGTGGATTGGAAGCTTTGGAGTTTAATGCAATTTGGTAGTGTTCTTTCCCTTAACTATTATGTTGTGTTATTGATTGATTGTTCTTATTGTTGTTTTGGTTATTAAGCTTGGGTTTGTGTTGTTTTCTTTCCATTGTTCTTCAATTTCTCGTTTTTAGATTCTAGTTGTTCTTGTTCTAGCAAAACTCCATGGATGTTGGTTTGAAACTTTTTACTCCTTTTAGTTAGACATTCTCTTAGTCCTTAAAAGATGCATGAAGCTTTCCTCTTTGGTGATTTGACTTTCCTCCAATTTAATGCTTTTGTCCACTTTCAATTTCAAAAGCTTTGATTTTCCCTCCATGAATTCTCTTTTAATTGTAAGCTTAATTTGATGAATTTAGTTTAGTAATAACGGGTTTGGGGTTTAGGTTCGTTTAGAACCATTAATCAGAGCTTGTCGAGAAGTGGGATTGACGACCCCTACACTTGGACGACAATTTGGGATTGACAACCGCGAATTGTGGATTAAGTGCTCGGCAAAAAAACCGATTAATCGTGGAGACGAACCGAACACCCAAAACCCTCATTTTCATTATTTTCATTTAAATCATTTTTAATTAAAGTCTCATTTTAAATTCAAGCTTTAGCGTAAAACTCAAAATCCAAACCAATGATTAATGCTTTCTTAGGAGTAGATTAGTTTAATTTAGTTTAACAAGAGAATAACTAAAACCACCGACCGTCGATTATATCTATCCTCGAGAGACACGACTCGGGAAAGCTTACCGCTCTACAATCGACTCCGTACTCTTGCAGATGATTTCTTAGAGTGTTAGGAAATCCTCAATCAAATCTTGGCGCCGTTGTCGGTGATAGATTAAGGCAAAAGGTGTTTTTAATTATTTCTCTTGTTATCTTAGTTAGTTAGTTAGTTTAAATTGTTGTTTTACTTTCGATGCTCGTAATCCTTTGTTGAGTGTTGTGTTTGCAAGGTACTCATTCGGGGAGCCTGATGCCGCCCGCCTACACTCACGACGATCAAAGGATGGCTCCGCCGCTCGATTGATCCGACTGAGGATGGCAAACTACCGAGATAGTTTGCCATACGACGACCCTTATATCCAAACTCCCAAATATCCAAACCCTTCATCCAAACTCCCGAGTATCCAAATCCGTACACCACTCCCCCAAGCTATCGGGTCCCCTCGACTTACGATGACTAGTACGCTTCGATTGGTGAAGAATGGGCCCCCTCTTTCGATTATTCCGGCCCGAGCCCTTCTTATTCTCCATCGATTTCGTATCCCCATAACCCGAGCATGGACCCGTATGCACCGACTCGTGACTCTTATGATCTGAGTTTTGACGATCCATATGCTCAACTCGCCCCGCCTCCTTCTTACTCAAGCTTTGATTCGTATGCTCCACCCATTCTTGATTCGTATTCTTGGAGCTCTGACTTTTACGACCTACCCACCTCGAGTTCGTATACCCCGAACGACGACCCGTATGCCTCACTTTCTCAAGATTCGTCTATGCCCCAACTCCCGGACTTTGAGCCTCTCTCATCCGAGCTCGTGGAGGTGATTCGACAATTGGATGAATGCCTTGCTCGCATGGAGAATCAAGTAGATAAAATTGCCAACGAAGTGGACGAGCTTAAGAGACCGTGTCTTGACGAGATACCCATCTTTGATGTGGTGGTTCCCACGGTCGTTGATGGCAATTCGAGTTTTGACGATCTCTTGAAAGAGGTGTGCAAGGAGGTGGAGTTAGAAGGTGAGGAGAAAGGGTCGGAGGTTGGCGTTACCCCTCTCGTGCTTGTTGAAGAAGTTGTAGAGGAATGTCGGGGGGGTTATTTTTGGGGTCTCCAACGGCACTTGGATTGTCGAGCTTACTTGCTTTGGTGAGGATGATGAAGTTGTGCCGGTTTTGGAGGATGTGGAGTTAATCGAGCCTCTTTTGCCACCACCCGATGCTTTGTTGCTACTTGACCAAGTGGAGGTGGAAGAGGTAGTGGGGGATGTGTTGGATCCTACTCTCTCGTGCCCGACTACGACTACTTCTAAAGTCGAGAGAGAGGAGATTACGGTCGGGGAGACGAAGGAGTACGCCGACCTATTTTGGGATGATCACGTTTGGGTGGTCGACTACTCCCTCTTCCGACCCCCGAAGCAAGCCCGCTCTTTTGTTGCCTTGACCTACCGGCTTGCTCGACTTGCCCGCCTTGGTGATCTTTGTCATCCGGTGTGTCGACTCGAGAACACCAAGGAGTGGCACGATCGCCACCTCTTCTTGGATCCCGGATAGTGTCAATTGTATAAACCGTCGAGCTATAGACGTTAAAGTAGCGCTTATTGGGAGGCAACCCAATTTGTAAAAAAATATAAAAAAAGAGAGAAAATAAAAAAAATAGAAAATTCAAATAAATAAATAAATAAATATATTCATATTTTGTTTTTGCAATCCCCCCGTTTGTTCATTCCTTGTAGATCGCTCGCCTCGACTCTCGGAGAGGACTTACGCACAACCGCGTCGACACAAGCTCGGAGATAGGGGAGTTCTCTTTTTCCTACAATTTTTACCGCTTTATTTAGCTTAATTTGAAATGAGGACATTGCTTAGATTTTAAGTGTGGGGTGGTGGTTAGAGTTTGCCTTAGGCTTTTAAAATTGTTTGCATGCTTGCTTGTGCTAATTTGAGTAACGTGTGTGTTATTTTTGCTTGGAACCTTGGCGAAGTGACGCGGTTTTGATGAATTGCTTAGGAGTTTAGATTTTCGATCGTGTACTTAGGTAATTTAACTCGCTGGGAACTTTGTTCGGCTTTAGCTTCGTGCTATCCTTGAGCTCATATAGAACTAGTGCCTTAACTAGCCTCGTCGTCGAACACTCTCTATAGGATTTTGTTTTGTATTTTGGAGTCGTCAATTGCTCCATATGCTCGATCGAGAATATTGTGAGTTGCTAGTAGCAACGAGTGGTCAGAGCCGTTGATTTCTCTTTGTATCTATCTTGTATTTAAGTACCTTATTTCCTTGGGTATTAAAAAAAAAGGAGAAGAAAACGAAAAAAAATGATGATGAATAAAACAAGGATAAGTTATAAATCTTTGTAGTCATTAAGTAATAAAACGTGCAACTCTTGCACGTTTCCTCTTTCTCCTTCTTTTTAGATTTTGTTTGTTAAAGAGAGTTGTGGACGATCGGGGCTAGTAGGGAGCCGATTAACGGTTCGACCGTGGATAGACCTTAGCCGGGGCAAGGACGAGGGGACCGACTTGGAGGGTTACCTAGTACTTTTAGGTTTCGGGAGTCGATCTAAACTTTATTTGTCAATGCATCATTGTCGTCTTTTTAGCCAAGTTAACAAGCATTGTAGCATACGACATCTCGAATTAGGTTTGTGCATTAGTTTAGGATCATCTGAGGATAGTTTCGTAATTCTAGATTAGTATTGCTTGAGGACAAGCAATCATTCTAAGTGTGGGGTGGTTGATTTGTACTTTTTTGTACGCATTTTTGTTACCTTTTTGTGTTGCGTTTGCATATGTTTTGCTTGCATTTATGGGTATTAGGAGTCGTTTTTGGCCTATTTTGTTAGTTTTAGGTTTTGTAGTGCTTTCTTTGTTTTTAGTAGTTTTCTTATATTTTCTTAGTTTTTTTATTAGTTTTTGTTTTGAAGGTCAACCTTGGTCAAAGTGGGCCCACGATGAGGTCGGAAGATGATTCAAACCCGAGACACTCATTACCAATCCACTACATGTCTTTGGTGCGAGTATCGACCGAAAATGACGAGAAATGTGGCCATTTTCATTGTCACCTCATGCATTCGCTCGGTGGATGTCTCAGTTTTCGTAATACAAGCATAACTCCAAAACCACTTGTGTCATTTGCCTCCACCTTATATCATTGGAAATCTGAGAGAAATATCTAAAACTCTTGTGTTTACAACAATCCCAAATTCTTAGTATAAGAATGGTAAAAATCATCTTTAAGTGGAGACGGTTCGCCGTGGCCTCGCTTGTGGCAGATTTTGGTGCGGAGCCCATAACTCTCGAAGGAAAATTTCAAATGACACAAATCAAACTTTAATGTAATCCAAGAGGAAGGTCTATATTTCATATGAAGACATCGATGGCCGATTCTGTGTTTTTTCAGTCGATCGACTGCTCGGCAGAAAGTTTGGCTGTTCGAGGATGAAGAAGTCGATAGACTGGCAGTCTATCGACTGAACTTCCAGTCGATCGACTGAAATGCTGAGGATGTGTGATTTTATCGGAAAAAAGACCATTTTGCCCTTATCTACCCATATATGATTCCCATCCATTATTCACAAAAAAATAACTTTCCTTGGTGGTTTTGGACTAGTTCCATCTCCTCCAAGCCTCTATATTTTCCTTGTCATGTAAACCCTAGTTTAAATTCTTAGTTTAGTGTAGTCTAGTTTAGCTAGTTTGGTTAATTAGTTTGTGATAATTTCCTTGTTGAGTTGTGGAGAAGGTGACATCTCCATCCCTTGTTGTTGCTTAGTTTTAAAAACTTAATTTTCTTTTGAAGGTTGTAGTGGATTGGAATCTTTGGAGTTTAATGCAATTTGGTAGTGTTCTTTCCCTTTACTATTATGTTGTGTTATTGATTGATTGTTCTTATTGTTGTTTTGGTTATTAAGCTTGGGTTTGTGTTGTTTTCTTTCCATTGTTCTTCAATTTCTCATTTTTAGATTCTAGTTGTTCTTGTTCTAGAAAAACTCCATGGATGTTGGTTTGAAGCTTTTTACTCCTTTTAGTTAGACATGCTCTTAGTCCTTAAAAGATGCATGAAGCTTTCCTCTTTGGTGATTTGACTTTCCTCCAATTTAATGCTTTTGTCCACTTTCAATTTCAAAATCTTTGATTTTCCCTCCATGAATTCTCTTTTAATTGTAAGCTTAATTTGATGAGTTTAGTTTAGTAATGACGGGTTTGGGGTTTAGGTTCATTTAGAACCATTAATCAGAGCTTGTCGAGAAGTGGGATTGACGACCCCTACACTTGGTCGACAATTTGGGATTGACAACCCCGAATTGTGGATTAAGTGCTCGACAAAAAAACCGATTAATCGTGGAGACGAACCGAACACCCTAAACCCTTATTTTCATTATTTTCATTTAAATCATTTTTAATTAAAGTATCATTTTAAACTCATGTTTTAGCGTAAAACTCAAAATCCAAACCAATGATTAATGCTTTCTTAGGAGTAGATTAGTTTAATTTAGTTTAACAAGAGAATAACTAAAATCACCGACCGTCGATTATATCTATCCTCGAGAGACACGACTCGGGAAAGCTTACCGCTCTACAATCGACTCCGTACTCTTGCGGAGATGATTTCTTAGAGTGTTAGGAAATCCTCGATCACCTGATTCCCACGATAATTTCTTCATCGGTTATGACATAAGTAATTTATCGCTCATACGGATGATTAAGGAAGACATCAATATCCATTTCGTTGTGGTAGTGTAGTGCCTTAATTTGAGATCTTAATTCAGTGAGTAATTTTAGCCTCTCTTCATCCATTTCACTTGCAACTTGTACTTCGTCAACATAGAGGTCCGATTATTGCAATGTTTAAAGCAATTTTCAATCGTTTTTGGCTTCACGTCTATTGACCAAGAAGAAACAACATTTACAATTCCATTAAGGATAGATATCTTTGATGGTTACAAAACACGATTTTCAATTTTTTCAAGAGTAGACGGTTGAACCTACAACGATAATAACCTTTAAAGTTCCTTATGATTCCTGCATCACATGGCTAAATTTTGGATGTGCTATTGAGTGGCAAATACATAACTGTTGTATGACGAAGAGGGGGGAGATGATCCTTTTTTCCATGAGCAGTACAATTGTCCAAAATGATCATGATGTTTCTGTCTAAACAATTATCAAACCACTTTAGCTATTCCAAAAAGAGTAAGGATGTCATCCATGCATTTAAATTCGCTCGATAAGTACAGTTGAGAGTATCACGGTTAATATTTTTGAAACATCTAAGATTAAGAAATTTACCAATGATCCAAAGAGGAAGTTTGTCGGAGCCATCCCCATTGCAACAAATGACGATTGTAATTCTCTCTTTATTTTATTTTCGGCCCTCCAACTGCTTTGTCGCAAGAGAATTATCAGCTTGCATTCGATAAAATAGACCGGTTTCATCCATGTTGTAAATGTCATTCCATGCCCATTTATCCAATTCTTCTCTTATTGAAGGCAAGCATGCTTCAATTTTTTTCATATCCACAAAACCACTCTCACCAAAACGGCGATGTGATTGAATTGCATGTCTTTGCTTGAATTCTCCTAACCACCCATTTGATAATTCAAACGAGGTTGCTTCTGAATAAAGTTGCTTTAAGAAAACGTTTCTCTTTTCTTTTAGTAATTCACCACTAATATTGACATGCTCTTGGTTACACACAAACCACTCATAAAGTGCAGACTCCATTAGTGGGTATTTTACCGATTTTATACGTATTGTATCCGGGTACGCAACATCTTTTTCACGATCGACTGCCTTCTTGAATGTCTTAGATATTTTTGATTGTGATACTTCCAAACCATGAGTCTCTTTGAGCCACTTCATAAAATCCTTTTGCTTCCAACTAGGGTGCAAATCTTTCTTTTTGTACAACTCAGCTCTAATTTTTTCAGGAATTTGAGTTCTTTTCTCTTTGAATGTCATTTTGTTTGATGTGTAGTACAAGAAGTATAATCCAAAATTTATACACATATATGGTCAAAGTTTATAGTCCCTAGATTCATTTTTTGATTTAACTCAAGTGTATGTATTTAAATTGTCAAAGCTTATAGTCCCTAAATTCATTTTTTGATTTAACTCAAGTGTATGTATTTAAATTGTCAAAGCTTATAGTCCCTAAATTCATTTTTTGATTCAACTCAAGTGTATGTATTAAAATTTTTTAGTCAAAATTATTAAATTAGTTACATGAACTTGTGAGATAGATAATATATAATGTATATGTTATTTTTATATTTATATTATTTTTTATACGAATTTTTTTTATCTCTATACAAGAATAACTCTGTATAGTTATATTTTTCCCCCGGTCCCAACGATATGACTGTAGAAGCAGTGAAAAGAAATCCGAATTCCGAAAATTGACTTTTCAAATAAGTCAATGTTTAAAAGCCTCTATAAAAAAAACTACCATATCTAACAGTAGTATAGATTTTGGTGTCCACCATAAAAGATTAAAAGGAGTGGGTGGTTCCATGGCAGGGAGAGAAACAAGAAAGCGATAAATTTCAAGTGAGTCCTATTCTAGAAGTTGGTTATAGAAATGTTGAGATTCAAAATATATGTATAGAAATAGTGATAGTGAGAGGGGTATGGAAGCAAAGATCATACTCCTACTGTCCTGTATCGATAGATAGTCACGTGAATTTGACATAAATTAAGAAATTGTTACTTTATATAATTTAAATATTAATTAATTTATTATTTTCTAATTATGCTTTTCTCAAATTTATTAATTTCAATTAATAATTTAAGAGATTTGTATTGAAATTAGTGTATATTTGGTAGCCCGGCCCGAAAGACCGGGCCTCTTTGATCCGGCCTATTTGGCCTGATGTTAGTTTAACTAATTCTTTAGATGTGGGCTGGGCTTGGGCTTTAAAATTAGTGTCACATTAAATAACGATCTAGCCTGGCCCAGATATTTGCTCTGACCCGAAAAGCCAGTTCGGCCCGGCTCGACATGGAAGTTGGAAAGTTTTTGCCGTCCCTTCATTTTCGTCTCTTCCAAATGAGAATGAAAATTATAGTCAAAATGATATGAGAGAGACCATAACATAGCTTTGTCTTTCCATTTTGTCTGGGACTTTCATCAGAAAAAAACAAATTGAAAAAGGAAAGTGGTGGTCATGTTGGCAATGGTGGTTCATACGGTGCTACACTAGTGCCATTAACCCTCATTGTATCATCACTTTCTTACATACAAACGTCGATTTCATTAAAAAAAAAAAAAAAGAAAAAGAAAAACAAGATCAATAAATATACACACAGGAAAAATGTGTCCCAATGTGTATCACGATGGCAATCCAACGGTTGTGGCCGTTGATCGGGACAAGCACAGCACATCGGCGGTTAAATGGGCGATCGAACATTTGCTCGTAAACAACACAAGTCTCATTATGGTCCATGTCAGGATTAGAAACGTGCATAATCGTAGGTACCCTCTCTTTTTTCTCAATCGTTTTTTTTTTTTCTCTTCCATTTATCTATATATTTGCATTATGGTTTTGTAAAAATATTTTTCGATTCATATGGGCATTGTATTAATAGAATAAACAAGATTGAATCTTATTTTCTTATTTGTGTAAACACAGACGGTTTGAATAACGGTCCTCAAGAGGGAAATGGTGATTCGATGGAGGATGTTTTCGCGCATTTTCGCGCTTATTGTGCGCGTAAAAGGGTAAGTATTTAAAATTCCTAAATTTTCAATTTCTTGTGATTTTCCGTTTTGATTCGGCGTTTCATCTTCTATTCCACTTGGCATATTAGTGCCGTATATATTACTTATATGTGTCCTTCAAGAAGTCTATCACCAACAAAGTGTGGGTCAGCTCAATGGGTGTGTTGATAATCCTATCGACCTGACCAGTCACCCTGTGCCATAGAATTTGTGATGTATCTATGAGGAAGTGTAAATTGATTAAATTAAGACATATTGTTTGATGGATAAGTTGTAAAAACACACTATTTGTGTGAGAATTAAATCCCAAGCATAATCAATAACGATTAAAATAAGTAGAATTAAAAGCTGAAACTGACATTTGCAAACACTAAAAAGAATGATCATTTTATTTAGCTAAAAGCTAAGAATCACTTTTTCCCCCACTCCCTCTATATTTTGCCAAAACCACTCCCGCATGCAAAGTTTCCAAATCTTGGCTTTTACTTAACACTATTTTCAATCGTGGATCTTGCAGCTAGTAATGCAAGTTGTTATCCTAGAAGGCATGGATGTGCACGGCCCACTTTTGGACTACATTATCAGCCATCACATTAACAACATAGTACTTGGTGCCTCATCAAGAAGTCCAATTTCAAGGTACTCAATGCTGTTTTTTTACATTCCTTAAAAATTCTAATATGAATCAATATGATGTCCTAATAAAAGTTGCATTACATGTTCAATCAGGAAGTTTTGGACACATGATGTCCCAACCATGATAAACAAAGCCGCACCCGATTTTTGTACCGTGTACGTCGTCGCAAAAGGCAAGACACAATCGGTACGACCAGCAGCACGACAAGCAACCGGTTCGATTCCTCCTAAGTTACCGTCCGCACATCCATCCCCTGGATCATCTGTCAAGTCTAAACATGCCGACCCAGATGATTCTGGCAGTTATAGGTACTCTTGGTCGGGACAAAATTTAATTACAAAAATACCCCTGATGTTCAGCCTAATTACAAAATAAATAACTTTGAAATTTGATTCCGCTTAATTTTGCCCCAATCGTTACATTATCAAATATATTACAATTACACCCCTCAATTTTTGGAAATATTACAAATAGCCCCAATTTCATATATCACTATTTGTGATACTTAGAAAAATTGAGAGGTGTAATAGTAAAGTGCAAGATGAGAAATTTGGGATATTTGTAGTGTTTAGAAAAAGTTGATGGATGCAATTGTAAAAATATTTGATGACGTCAGCAGTCTTCTGTTAGTTCCAAGGGTAGTTTTTAATTTTTTTATAATAATCCCTAAAAGATGGCAGGGATCTTTTTGTAATTAGGCTAAACCTTATGGTTGTTTTTGTAATCATCCCAAAACGGTTTGTTTTCCTTATATATCCTGTACCTTATTTTCAAGGTGCGTTTGGATATTCTTGAACAGGGCACCTCGGAGTTCGAAAACGGACACGATCAAGTCCGAGTTAACTCTCAACGATGGATCAACAGATCTTCATCATCACGAGGCTTTAGCGTCGAAGCATTCGTCTAGTTATGGCAATGAGACTCAAAATTGGTGGTCGAAAACTTGGTCGGGCGATTCGACTGAGGTTTCTAGTAGAGGCTCGAGATATTCGTCCAGTTTCGTCTCTGCGGATAGCGAGCCTGGAGAAACAGTTGACCACGAGGTGAGTTCGTCATTTCCAGTAAGTATCGGGCTATGCAAGTAGTTTCGATCATTTCGAGTATGATGATAACTAGGGGAGTGTTTGCAAAAAAAAAGGCTCTACTTTTTAGATGAAGTAATTTATCGTAGCATTAACCAAAAAAAAAAGTACAGAGTCAAAAGTTGGTAAAAGAGACAAACATGTTGTAAAAGTTATTTATTTATTAATTTATTTTGGTGTGTAAGAGTAAAACTAGAAGCAAAATAACTGAAGGAATTAATTACGTCATCAAATAACTTACAATTACACCCCTCAACTTTTCAATATGTTACAAATAGCCCCAACTATTGTCTGTCTATTTGTAATATTTAGAAAACTGAGGGATGTAAATGTAAAATGCAATACAAAAAGTTGTGCTTATTTATAATATTTTAAAAACTTGAAGGATATTATTGTAAAATTTCATTTGTAGCGATTGGTGAAAAATGTAAGACGGGTGTAACCTCAAGGGTAGTTTTGTAATTATCTCTAAAACTTATGACATATCTAATGCATCTTTGACAAAATTTTTAGGGCAATGAACTCAATCGCCACAAGCACAATGAAATATATAGATCCGAGCAGGCCCGGATGGCCGAAGAGGCGGCACTTGCACTTATAGAGGTGGAGAGAGCGAAATGCCGGGCCGCCATCGAAGCAGCCGAGAGAGCACAGCGACTCGCCGAGAAGGAAACACAGAGACGAAGGCATGCGGAGATGAAAGCTAGGCAAGAGGCTAAAGAAAAAGTTCGAGCTCTCGATTTCTTGTCGAGCAATGATATACGTTACAGAAAATACACTATCGAGGAGATTGAAAAGTCCACCAACAACTTCTCGAGGTCTATGAAGATTGGCGAAGGTGGTTACGGGCCGGTTTATAAAGGGAAACTTGATCACACCAGAGTAGCTATTAAAGTTCTCAGGCCCGATGCTGCTCAAGGGAGAAAACAATTCCAACAAGAGGTATTTTTAATTTCAGAAAAAAGGGGGATAGTTACAAAAAAAAAGAGGAAATTACAAAAAGCACCCTTGAGATTACACCTTGTCCTATATTCTGCAACTGTCATTAGTGGAGCTAACGGAAATTGTTGACGTCATCAAACATTTTATAATTACATCCCTCACTTTTTCTTAATATTAAAGATTTTCCCAACTTTTTTGGCTTACATATTACATTTACATCCTATACGTTTGTAAATACTACATATAGTCACATGACAAGTTGATGAAAATTACGAAATCACCACCAGTGTTTGATTCCGTCTTACATTTTTCCCCCAATCGTTAGCTCGCTTGACGGAATTTACTGACATGATTAAATATTTTACGACTAACACAACTTTTTGTATGTATTACAAATAGTCACGTGATTAGTTGAATTTATCTGTAATATTTTGAAATGAGGTAATGGTTTGGGGCAAAATGGGAGACAAAATCAAAAATTTGGGTGATTATTGTAATTTTCAAAGCTATATGTGTGTGTGTCTGTGTGTTAGTTTTTGTAATAATCCTCAAAAAAGTGATTTTGAGCTTACTAATAGTTTTTAGTGTTTTCAAATGTCATCTTTTGCTTCTGATTCTGTATCATTTAAAGTAGAGGAAATAGTGTTTTAACTTATTCGACTTATAGCTTCTATCTGTACTATCGATTTTTGTTTCTCAACTACTTTCTGATCCTGCCACGACAAACACACTAAAACTCACTAAGATGTCTTTAGTTTTTCTTTTCAAGATTTCAATCCTCATCCCAAATCACGTCTACTTACGACATTTGACCATAAATATTTTCAGGTTGAAGTCTTAAGTGTCATGAGACACCCAAACATGGTCCTCCTAATGGGCGCATGCCCCGAATTCGGATGCTTGGTCTACGAATACATGAACAACGGTAGCCTCGAAGATCGTCTATACCGCAAGGGCAACACCCCTCCGATCCCGTGGGCCATCCGTTTTAAGATCGCCGCCGATATTGCAACGGGCCTCCTTTTCCTCCACCAGGCCAAGCCCGAACCCCTCGTCCACCGCGACCTAAAGCCCGCCAACATCCTACTCGACCGTCACTACACGTGCAAGATAAGCGACGTGGGCCTGGCCCGTCTAGTCCCGCCCTCGGTCGCTGACAGCGTCACTCAGTACCACATGACGTCAGCGGCCGGCACGTTCTGCTACATCGATCCCGAGTATCAGCAGACCGGGAAGCTAGGTACGAAATCGGATATTTATTCGTTAGGGGTCATGTTGCTACAGATCATCACGGCTAGGCCGCCGATGGGGCTGACTCATCAGGTCGAGAGGGCGATCGAGAAAGATACGTTTGCTGATCTGCTTGATCCGACGGTTCCGGATTGGCCGGTCGAAGAGGCGCTTGGGTACGCGAGATTGGCGCTAAAATGCGCCGAGCTGAGAAAGAAAGACCGGCCCGATCTTGCGAAGGATATACTTCCGGAGCTCAGCAGGCTAAAAGAAATCGGAATGGAACGATTATCGAGCCACAAGAATCCGATTCGGTGATTATGTGCACAAAAATGGAAATTCGGAAAAATATGTAAGGACAAAATGTTTGGCATGAGGTTATAGTATTTATGTAGGGGTTTGAAAAAAAATAAATAAATTTGTACTTGATAGTTTCTGAATTTTCAATTTGTTGTACTAAAACTGTGTATATACAAGGTTGTTATTTATTGATATGGTGATTTTGAATTGTTTGATAAAGAGTGAAATATGGTATTAGAATAGTTTAATTCCAAACAATGTAAACTTTTGATTTTCAACTACTTTTCTCTTCTGCTACAATAAAAACCGAATGTTTTGCAACTACTCACTTAGATTGCATATTTTGGATTTTCAAGAAGAAGAGCTTCCTCAATTAGAATCCACAATGGAAGATGAAATTCTTTACTTGGGATTAGAGAACAAAAAAAGGGTGTTTTCCAAAGTCCTCCTCCGTAAGAAAGGTACTGTATGCAAAGCACAAAGTACTAAATGTATAGAGATTAAAAAAAATATATATATTACAATTGGTGTCCACAATACAAAGGTAGATTGTCTCAAGGGAAAAGCACAACAAAAAAGTTGGAAATGGATTGTGTTTAGAGAAAAGCACAATAAAAAGCTGGAATATGTTGATGCCTATGCCTATTGGAATTTTCTGCTTAGGATCCTCTTTCCCTTTTTTAATTATCAAATGTATAACAACAGTTTATGTCCCAAAATCCAGAATTTACAAAATTATAAAATGACTTAATAATAATAATAATAATAATAATAATAATAATAATAATAATAATAATAATAATAAAGATTCATCCGATAGACAACAATATTTCCATACATTAAGTCAAAAAAGCAGAATCATGTGCCTGTGACATGATCTTTGGTGTGTGACTTTGTATACATGCACACTTTTCCAGAGCAGCCCAAACAAAAATCACTATTTGCTTTTTGACAATCTGAAAATTTCTACTTGCACTTGAATCTAATAAATTATAGTGCTGTTTTCAAACACTTCTATTTTTAGAGGAAGTTATTTATTATCGCGAAGCCGAAGCAACTACTAGTTGAAAATTAATAGTTAGTAGATTTAAGTTAAAAGAGTGTTTAGTGGAGATATTGTAGAAAGAGCTTTTTTAACCTAAATATCAAACTAGAAATAGAATCAGAATTCTAATTAGAACAAGTATAATTAGAAGTTTAAGATGATATGGACAAACACTAAACTGTAAAAAAATAAAAATCAATGAAAAGTTGAAAATCACTTTTTTTTAGTGTTTGCAAACACGCTAAATCTTTTTTAAGAAATCATTATTCAAAATACCAATTCCTATTCTCTCCCTCTCTCTCTTTATATATGTATTGTATATGTACTCTACTAAAAGAATTAGCTGGATTTGTGTTCAACACTAAAGGTCAGATTCTAAATCCCAGTTTGAATGCAATCTCTATAAATCCACACTGAACACATGAAAAACCTCTCCACTTCACCTTGCTAAAATCCCATGCACATTTAAAACAAACCAAAAATAAAATAATAAAATAAAAAATGGAACATCCAAGAATTATTCTTGCAAGACAATGTATATTTTTTCTCATCGTCTTGTTATCAACTTCACAATCTCAAGCCCAAACAAACATCCCTTCAGCAGGCTTACTATGCATTAGCGACTGCGAATCGTGCCCCGTCATATGCTCATCACCGCCAACATCAGCACCACCGTCTCCAAAACTGCCGCCACCGGCACCACCAGCGCAACACCACTCGCCGCCACTACCATACTACTTCGATTCTCCAGCACCATCATCGTCGCCACCGCTACCACCTTATCCACCACCACCACCACCACCACCACCACCACCGGCATATGTTTATTCAGGTGGTGGTGCCGCCACTCCGCCGCCGCCTTCGGTATACGTGTACAATCCAGGAACCAATACGGGCCCACCGACCTCGGGGCAGAGGAATGTTTCATTTCCTTATTACTATTTCTATGCTTCAAAAGCTTCTTGTTATGTACCTCTTGATCATCAAGGGTTCATTCTTCTGTTGTTGTTAAATTTTGTTACAAGTTTTCTATCGTATGGATTTAATTAAGTGAATTGATTTGTTAAATGTATGTATTTAGTACGTGTAAAAACTAAGAATATAATGAGAAGGGGTGCAAATTCAACTTGGTGAAAATAGTGGGATGAGTTTGAGATTGTTTTTTTCCAGTTCAGAATTTATTTGCCTTTATCTGATTGTAAGTTGTAACAATACCAAGAAACATTCCAAACATACAGATGATACATCTGTAAAAAACCTTTATTCATGTGTTGCATCTCATACTTTAAGTATCATATATATAAAAAAAAATAAAAAAAAAAAGAAAGAAAGAAGCGCGCTTACATTTGGCATGCCACTCATTATTTACTTCTTCCTTCCCCTAAGATAGGCTTGAAAACAAAATCACACGTATTATGAAAAAAATATAATTGAGATTATAATTTTCTTTTCTTTTCATCCTATATTACCCTTGTGTTAAATATAATTATTAATTTAGTTTTCTAGTATTTCAATAAAACAAAATAAATTAAATGGTGACTTCTTGGTCTTTATTTTGTAATTACTTTTAACAAAAAAAAATACCAATTGTTGATTTGTAGGTCTATGGTTAATGAAAATAAGTATCAGTAAATGATGTTGCTTTCGGTGTTACAATTATCGAAACTAACATCAACCAGAGTTTAACACAAATAAACAGCAGAAATATAAAAGATAAACACAACAATTTAAACTCCATTTACAAGTAAAAGTACTTGTGAACTTAGGTGTACAAACCCGAAAACTATATTACTTTTCTTGTTCAAGATCAAACATAAAAATATAAAGTAATATATGAAAACTAAAGTATCAAATACTATGATACTAAAATATATTTTTTTTGGAAAATTTTAGGATTTTATTTCATCAGAGCCCGAGTCCCCTACACGAACAATTTTCAACAAAATGCATAAATTTGGGGGGCCGAATCCCCTACACAACCAACTCGTCCAATTACGACTAATCATATTTTGAGAATTTTTTGTTGGATGGTTTGGTAGCGTTTCTTCACCCTCTCGTTTTTCTTTATCTTCATTTCTTCAACTTCCTTGACTTTTCCTTTGCCTATGTTTTTCCCCTTGGTGTCACGCAAGGAGTATACGATGGTTTTGGAAGGAGCAGAATCTTCTTCGGAGTCGGATTCGAGGAGAAGAGTGGTGTCGGCGTAGTTTGTCGAGTCGGAGAAGGTGCCGACGGCAACCCCATTGGTGAGGAGGGTTTGAAAAGGGGAGGGGGCGACCGGTAGAATGACAAGAGGATTAGCCGAAGGGTGGGGGGAAGAGAGGTCGGTCCGGACCCCGGTTGGAGCCGGGAGTCCGGAAGGAACGGGTCGGGCCGGGCTCGAAGCGGTGAGGGGCTGCCGGGTCGAATTGGCCGGCCGGGCCGGGTCGGAGTGGGTGGGTGGGTCGGACTGCTGGGGCGGGTCGGGTCGGGTCAGACTGGGTCGGGCTGGAACAGTGGGCCTGTTCGGGTTGGGTCGGGTTGAGTGGGCCGTGTTGGATTGGCCCTAGTTGGGCTGGGTGGGTTGGGCTGGGCAGGGTTGGGTTTAGGGGCCAGGCTGGGCTGAGTAGGATACTAAAATACTTGTCGCCGTGAAGGATGATCTTCTCCCTTGGTCACGCAACTTCGAAAACCTTCTTGATCTTGGACAATGACTTCAAGTATGTAAATTCCTTGTATTCTTTCTTAATGATTGCGTCGTCTTCTTGCCGCGTTCTTCTCTTGCAAAAGTAGTACAAAAAGCATGTCCCAAGTCTTGTCTTAAATAGACAAACCTAAAGTTCTAAACTTGGTAAACAAGTAAAACAAATTTTAAACATAATCTAGGAAATTAGATAAAGTACTAGACATAAAATAGGAAACAAAATCTAGAGTCCTAACTTATTTTGTGCCCAATAAAGGCAAACAACTAAAAAGAAAAAATTGCCAAGAATAAAATTTTCAACAATCTTCCCCTTTTGCTTTTTTGGACAAAACATCTACGACGCAATAATGTCAAAAATCCAAGTTTAAAATTCCCCCTAAGTTAAACAACTCCCTCTAAACAAATGAACACTGTTTAATAAAATAAACCAACATCAAAACAAACATTGTTTTCAGCCACCTATCAAAATAAAAAATAAGGCGAAGGCATGGGAACTCATGACTGCGAACCCTCTTCGACCGACGAGGAGACGTCGATGTTCCTTCACCCTGAGCCTTCTTCTTCCTCAGTAGCTTTTCATTTTCTTCAACTTCTTATTTTTGGATCAGATCCTCTTTCTCCTCTTATCCTTGGCTAAGAAGGCCAACACTTCGGCAGCTTCGCCATCAACATCATTGTAACCATCATTGTCGTCGTTTTCAGAATCTCCCCCTTTTTGTTCAGAATGCAAAATGACCTCCAACAAGGATCCCCGATACGATTGCATCTGGGCAATTTGAGTATTTTTCAAAGCTAACTGTGCCCGAACAACTGTAGTGGGAAACTGCACAATGTTGGAACCGGTGTTAGGAACACCAGAACCGTCACCAGAATTCTCGGCAATTCTAGGAGGCGCATTCCAAGGAAGATCAATGACGCGAGCTCCAGTCAAGTTCTGACCACGCAAAGAGAATCAATCGGCCTCTTCAGTGAGCACGTCGTCGTTGGCAGGCCGAAAACCTTGATTTTCCAACAGGCTATAGATGAGAGACAGAAAAAAGAGAGAGGACGCAGCTTTGGTCATTGCAAAGCTTCTGATGGCCTCAAAGACATGCTGGCCAAAGTCGAATTTGATGCCGCGACCAAGCTTGTATAAAAACACCGCCTGAGGACGAGTGACCACCGTCGCATTCTTGGTAGGGACCCAGTTGAAAATATCCACCTGATGCAGAACAGAGTAGAGAGAGGAAAGACGCATGCAGGGTAATTGCTCACGCCATTTCTTCGTCATCCCACCAGACAAAAAATTGATGACCTCATCCATGTCATCCACAGTTGAGTCTCCATGATATGACTAAGTCCCAAACATCTCATTGATCAAGTCAGAACTAAAATAAAAAACCTTCCCAATCACAAACACTTTCCCATAATTCACAGATAAGGAATCAACAACAGACGGCAACATATTTGCATAGAACTCAAGGACGACATCATGCACAAACGGCATAGCAGTAGTAACGGTCGAATACATACCTCGATGTTTGAAGAAGGCAATCAAATTTTGCTTCTCAAAGACCTCAACTAAGACTCGGCGTTCAGCAATCAATCCTCGAGTTTGATAGTCGTCAAATAACTCTTCTGCTTCCACTGGCACCATGTCCTCGATTTTAACGCCATGAACTTCATTTTCATCAAGATCATCGGACAACTGGTCAAATGAGGGCGATGCACGTTCAGGGGCAATAAAACCAGCAAAACTAGAGCTAGAAGAAGAAGCAGGGTCAGATGCAGGGGATGTTAGTTTCGGTGACACATCACCAGAACCAACATCGGTGTGCGGAGCAGCCTCAGATGGAGTTTGGATCGGAGATACAACTTTCGAACTTTCAGCAGCTTTCCTGGCAGCGTTGTTCTTTTGCTTTTCCCTTTTTATGGCAGACAAGTAACTACCAAGGGGAAACGCGTCATCAGAGTCAGGAGAGTAATCGAAGAGCTTAGGTTCAGGCGCTGGTTGAGCCAAATGAACCGAAGTGAGAGGAGAAGCAGCAGTCATCGGACTGGAGGAACTAGTAACCTCTCCAGTGAAAAAATCAAGAATCTCAAACGGGGGGCTTGAATACTCAGTCCCAGTAGAGCTGGGCGCCACCTTAATTGACGCCATATGATTTTTCTTGTCAGCCATCCTGACTGTCTGCTTCCGGCGAGGAGTCACCGACTTGGACAACCTTGGAGTAGATGAGGGCACCGGTGCGGCAACTGATGCAGGGGGCACAAATTCCTCGTCATCTGAGTCCGTCATGACCATAACGTCCTTGGAAGATTTCATGTGCTCAAGCGGCACAGTGCGCCGCGGACCTTCTTGACTCTTTGGAATAACCACCGGAACTACACCCGGAGGTATGTTGTGCAACCTCCACAATCTCTTCAGGGTCGGATTCCCAACCCGACCAAAAGTGGCAGCGATGAATGGCAAGTCGGGAGGATTTTCAACATCTATTTCGTTGCCCTGCTGTCCTGGAAAAACCTAGACCTGCGGAACAGCATTGGAAGGTGCCAGAGCAGGAACAATATCTTGAGAATCGAGCGGCGGAGGGCTGGCATGAGATGTTTCAATCGGTGACGGGTTTGGAGGTAAAGCACCACCAATTTCTTCGCGGATGTCCAGGCCACCGAATTTTGAGAGATTCAATGGAATCTGTTCGCCGGGATGGACCACGCCCACCGGTAGGTCAGGAATATTTGACGGAGAAGAAGGTTTTGACATCCTGTAAAAACTCCGAAGAAAACACAAAAACAACAACCAGGACGAGAGAGACGGTGAAGGATTTGAGAGTTAGAAAGTTTAATTTTCAGAAGGATTATGGAGAAGTGGAACAATCAGTAAGAAATCTGGGTTCTTATACAGGCCAAAAAAAATGACCGTTGCAGGAGAGAGAAAAGTAGAGTAAATAAAAATAAACTCCCTTATTTACCCGAAAACCGATTATATGCCTAGACAATATTCTCTTTCCTTCCAAAAAAAACACCCACTCCCCCTTAATCTAGGACACATGATCTCAATCCACTGAACCACTATCTCAATAATTTTGGAAATAAAAATCACACGTCTCTAGTAGAAAATCAACCGAAAATAGAGTTGAATTATTTAAACCATCACCAAAGTAGAATGAATATTTTGCAAAATAATTTTTCACTCATCAAATTAATCCCTTTATTACCTGTCCAACCGTCCGATTATAACACCACTGAAACACTTGGTTAGCAAGATTCAAAATAAGATTAAGAGAATTTAGCAAAGACACAAGCACAAACAACAGAACACACAGCAAAAAGGCATCTTCTCAAAGTATGAATGTCCTAATTGATGCCTAAAATCATGACCTAAAGGTTAAAATCACAATTTTATGGTTTTAGTGACTTGACCAGTATTGCTTTTAATAACTGGTGACACCATAACCAACATTACCTTAGGTGAAGTCAATGAAAATAGACCCCTTAACCCTAGTTAATGACTACGTCAATACCACTCAATGAGGTGAAATTTAAAGATTTGATCCTTTTTAATCCAGATTTTATTCATCTTTTTATAGATTTGAAGAGAAATAACTTATCTTCATCAATTGTTGTTAACACCTCTTGTTTTTGGACCTGGGAGAAAACCAGTTTCTGTGGGAAAGTTCCACAATCACCTATTTGAAGAGGTTAGTCTTTTTTGTCATCAGGTTTATTACAACACATGACCTTATTGCACTTTCAACCAGACCCAATGCATTCAGATTATGTATGAAGAAGAAAACAAAAATGCATGAGAAATATACAGATGTTATGACTGATGGCAGTTTTAGGTGTCATGACATCAAAACTAACACGGACTTAGACAATGCACATTCCAAGATCTCTTCTCAAACGAGAAAAGGTCTCTAAATCTAATGCCTTTGTGAAGATGTCAGCAAGCTGATTGTCTGTTCCTATATGCTCGAGACTAACTATCTTCCTCTCAACCAAGTCACGAATAAAGTGGTACCTTATGTCAATGTGTTTGATTCGTGAGTGATGGACTGGACTTTTTGAGATGTCAATGGCAACGGAATTATCACAGAGCACAGTCAATATTCTACTATGTAGACCGTAGTCCTCTATCATTTGGTTCATCCATAACAACTGTGTACAAACACTTCCAGCTGCAATATACTAGGCTTCAGCTATAGAAAGAGAAATGCAATTTTGTTTTTTTCTATACCATGAGATAAGATTATTACCCAAGAAAAAATAACCTCCTGTAGTACTCTTTCTATCCACAACATCCCCAGCCCAGTGCGAGTCAGTATAACCCACGAGTTCAGTACCAGTTTCTGTAGAATACCAAACACCCAATTCAGTTGTACCAGCTATATATCTAATGATTCGTTTAATAGCTTTTAGGTGTGACTATTTAAGGTTTGACTGATATCTAGCACATATACACACACTATACATGATATCAGGCCTACTCGCTGTTAAGTACAAAAGACTTCCTATCATGCTCCTATATATGGTGTTATCAACACCATTACTAACATCATCTCTTGACAGTTTCGTGGTTTTGCCTAACGATGTTTTCTTATGCGTTTCGTTCTCTAACCCAAATTTCTTAACAAGACCCTTATCATATTTGGTCTGAGAGAGAAAAATATCGTCATCCGATTGTTTAATTTGTGAACCGAGAAAGTAAGAGAGATTACCTTACATGCTCATCTCAAATGTGTCAGACATTCGAGTTATAAACTCTTTCACCATCTGCTCATTAGTAGAGCCAAAAATTATATCATCTACATAAATCTGGACAATCAAGATATACTTATTTGATCTAAGAAGTTTGTCAACTTCCCCTCGTCTAAAACTTAAAAAGAGCAAGTGTTGAGTCAACCTTTCATACAAAACTCTGGGAGCTTGTTTTAAACCATACAAAGTATTTTTCAATTTTAAAACAAAGTCTGGTTTGTGGGGATTTACAAACCCTTTAGGTTGCTCTACAAACACCTTTTCACTTAAAACTCTATTAAGAAAATCACTCTTTATGTTCATTTGATGTAGAGATATCTTCATATGACAAGCAACGGCAAGTAAAAGTCTTACAGATTCAATGCAAGCATTAGGAGCAAACGTCTCATCAAAATCGATACCCTCAATTTGAGTGTACCCTCATGCAACCAGTCAAGCCTTGTTCCTCACAATATTCACTAGTGCAGAAACTGCATATCCAGAAGGGTAATTCTGCCTATCCAGAACGCCTTTCTGTACCTTCTGTAGTGACATAGTTCTGAATTGGCAGACAGTCCAAAACGCCTTTTTTTACCCTTCTGGATTGGCAGACTTTCTAGAAGGGTAAAAAAAAACTGTTCTAGATATAAAAAAAAAATGTTCTAGATTGGTACATTCCTATACTTTATCAGCCATTTTCCAGATCGGTTTTTACAAATACCGTTGTGGAAAGTTTAACAGTCCAGAACGGTATTTTAAAATACCGATCTGGAATGTACACCTGTCCAGATCAGTATTTTAAAATACCGTTCTGGACTGTTCAACTTTCCAGAACGGTATTTGTAAAAACCGATCTGGAATGTACATCTGTCCAGATCAGTATTTTAAAATACTGTTCTGGACTGTTCAACTTTCCAGAACGGTAATTGTAAAAACCGATCTGGAATGTCCAACTTTCCAGAACGGTATTTTAAAATACCGATCTG
>BMAC01000242.1:954123-981188 GCA_014905375.1 Phtheirospermum japonicum
CACCTAAATCTAGCAGAAAGCTATGCCTTGAAAATAACATGGATCTATAACACAGCAACAGGCCCCAATCACAAATGGTTAAATTCATAAAGCCAGAATACTAAATTTACATCAGAATTGAAAGAAACATTAACAGCACAAGAAAAAGGTACATTGATTTGAAAATTATCAGTTTTAAACTAACTAAAAATTACCACACAAAATTACTACTCGAATACTAGGAAGATAAAGTGTCAAAATCACCCAAAAAAGTAAAAAAGTCACTTTCAATCTCAATCACAATAACTGAGCACTTCAGAATTTTAATACTACAATTGTGCTTTACCACTAATTAATAAACTTCTGACCATAAAAATTGTCGAAAAAATAAAAATTAACCAAAAACCCTAAACTAAGAATCTGACAGAGAACGAAGAAAATAAAAAAATTGGGTTCGAATCATAAACCCTAGAAGAAGAAGAAGAAAATGCACTCAATTACACAAGTAGTTCGACTCAATTATACAAGTATTAAAAAAAAATATGAACAAACCAGAAACCCTAGAAGCAGAAGAAAAACCTGATTGAGCCGCCTTCCAAATCAGCAATGGTTCGATTTACTTGATAAAAAGCCGATGATGGACTCAATTTAACTCCGTCTTCTTCAGGTTTGAGCTGGAAGCGACAGCTTGCCGGAGCGAGGTGGGAAACGGGAGCGAGCTGGAAGCGACGGCTTGCTGGAAAGGAAAGAGAAAAAAAAAAAAAAACTCTGTTCTTTTGTTAAAAAAAAGGGGCTGAAACGTATTAAAATTTTAAGTTTAATTAAATTCATATTGAGAACGGTATATTATTACCGTTCTGTTTCAGGATATTTAGAGAACGGTATTTCATATACCGTTCTGTATCGGGACATATCGAGAAGGGTATTTTTTTACCGTTCTGTATCATCGATCATATCCAGAAGGGTTTTCCATACTTCGTTCTGGAAATTAAAAATAATGGGCGGCAAAAAAAATTATTTTCGCGGCATTAAATTGATCAAGCCAATTGAGAACGATTTTATAAATACCGTTCTTGATTGATTTTCAATCCAGAATGGTATTTGTAATAACGTTCTGTACTTGCACAACATCCAGAACGGTAATTAAATACCGTTCTGGATTGTACAATCCAGAACGGTATTTAATTACCGTTCTGGATGAAGGCATAGTCCAGAAGGGTTTTTCAATAACCGTTCTGGAATGTCCGCAGTCAAGAACGGTAATTGCATACCGTTCTGGAAAATCGTCTATCCAGAACGGTAATTTCAAAAACCGTTCTGGAAACTCTAGTCCAGAACAGTATTTTAAATACCCTTCTAGATGCACCAGGATGTTCTATTCTAGAATGTAGTTTCTGCACTAGTGATTACCTGCCTTCGTCCGTTTTGTTCTTGAAGATCCACTTCGTTCCTGTTACATGAGAGTTTTTTGGACGAGTAACTAAATCCCAAACATCATTTTTAGAAAATTGATCCAACTCCTCTTGCATTGCCTTTACCCAGAATTCATCCTTAAGAGCATCCTCCACACGCTTAGGCTCTGTTTTGGAAAGATACAAAGACTCTCGAATTTTAGAAAAATTAGTAGATAAACAAACATACCTAACCATTTATTTGAAGTTTATCTTCCACTTTCTTGTACTTCTTTCATCGAGATCTCCAATGATTTGGCCCGTGGGATGGTTCCTCTGAATTCTAGATGGTATATCCCTCTGATGTAAGTCAATGGGATCAACTGGATCTTCTTCATCTGGATCAGAATCTGATTCTGGAGCAGCTTGAGTAGGTGTTGGGTTTGATGCTAAGTCGCCAGAACTTTCACCGAAACCGTCACCACCAGTTTCTTCAGTTTCAGCACACGCATCTTCAATTTCAACACCTGCACTTTCATATACACCAACCGTGACATTATCTTGAGGATTTTGATCATATACCAGATCATTAGCCTCTGCAGGTGTAACATCACTCATCAAATCATCAAACTTGACGTTGACCGACTCAAACATACTACGTGTCCTGAGATTAAACAACCTATATGTATGACTGTTTTGGGAATATCCCACGAAGATGCATTTATCACTTTTTGAATCCAGTTTTGCAAGATGATTTCTATCATTGAGCACATAGCAAATACATCCAAAGACATGAAAGTAACTCAAGTTCAATTTTTTACCCAATAGCAATTCATATGGAGTGACACAAGAACCTGGTCTAAAATATATCCTATTAATTATATGACATGCCGTACTCATAGCTTCAGCCCAAAAAAGTTTTGCAATGCCATTAGACATGAGCATAGTCCTAGTCATCTCAGCAAGAGACCTATTTTTACGTTCAACTATGCCATTTTGTTGGGGGGTGATTGGTGACGAAAACTCATGACTTATACATAATTTTGAACAATAGTTTAAAAAGGATGCATTTTCAAATTCTTTTTCATTATCAAACCTAATCCTACCAATATTCACACCAAATCGCACACATAACCTTTTTGCAAGTTTTTTAAATGCTTCGAAGCCTCAGATTCTTCTTTTAAAAATTCTACCCATGTAAAATGACAAAAATCATCTACAATCACAAGAACATACCTCTTACCACCAAGGCTCACAACTTCAAGTGGTCCTATAAGATCCAAATGAAGGAGTTCGAAACAGTATGAGGTAGTGAGACTTTGTACATTATGATGTGACACCCTGACTTGCTTTCCTTTCTGACATGCCTCGCATACAGGGATGATCTTGGTGTTGAGCTTAGGAAGCCCATTCACAACTTCCTTTTTGGATAACCTTTCCAACATCTTGTAGTTGACATGCTCGAGTTTTTGATACCATACCTCAGCATCACTCAATTGAGACAACTTGCAAAATACATCACCATTGATTTGATAGTATTTATCAGAAGTCTTCTGACTAGTGAGGATACATGCTCCATTCTCGTCATAGACTTCACACTTTCACGATTGAACTTAACACTAAAACCACCATCGTAGAGCTGACTTATGCTTATCAAGTTTGCCGTAAGACCTTCTACCAACAAAACATTCTCCAGCTTTATAATACCAGGAACATGAAGAGTTCCTTGGCCAATGATCTGGCCATTTGCACCTCCACCATATTTTACCTTTCCTCCTTGAAATCTGACGATGTTGGAAAGTAGATCTTTAGAGCCGATCATGTGCTTAGAGCAACCACTATCGAAGTACTAGGCTCCGGGATCGTGGGATTTCAGGGATGTATAGTTCATATTGCATTTGATATCATTCTTCTTGACCCAGACCTATTTGAACCTGGTGTTATTTTTGGTGTTAGTAACATGGAAACTGTCATGGGACTCAGCAGACACCCTTGTCCTCTAAAAAACCTTTCTCGTCAACAATCTTTCAGCAGAAAGGTCGAATGTGACCTGGATCACCACAGTGATGACACACAAACTGTCTTCTTCTCTTCTTGTGGCGTTTGGTCGATCTTTGTTCTTGATTTGATATTGTTGTTGGCTGATTTGGTTTGTAGCCAATTCCATGTCTTGAGGTTTCTGGGAAACTCATATCCAGAATTTCGTCAAACTTTGCCTTGCCCTTGTTGAGTTTTGTGATGGTTCCTTAAACCTTCTTCAATTCAGTTTTCACCAGTTCTAGCTCAGCATCCTTTTTGGTGAGTGACGACTCCAATCGAACAATTATATTAAGTTGATCATACTTTTCCTTGGTCAGTTTGTCCACTTCGATCATAAGATCCTTGACTTTGAGTACTTGTTTTCCCCAACTAGCAAATAATTGCTTATGCTCAATACTCAGCTTCTCGTACTCGTCAAGAGATCCATCAACCTCTGCAACAGGCACAAGGTGTTGGTTTCAGTTTTACCAACACGGATGTCATCATCCCACACAACATTAGCGAATAAGGCTGGAACTGATTTAGGCGAGTCAGAATCATTGTCATCTTCAGTGTACCCTGTAGCAATCATGCTCTTCTTTCTGAGAGTGTTCGCACATTCATTTTATAGTGTCCCCCAACGTTTGCATTCATGACATTGAACTTCACTGAGGGGCTTTGGGGAGCTAGATGTATTGGATACGGAAGGCGAAGACTGGGATCTGGAAAGTGTGCACCCAGAAAATTTGGGTGTAGGCACCTGTGGCTTGATCTTTGTACTTGATCCTCCAATGTTGTTTTTCTTCTTTAAAAACTTTTTAAAGAGTTGAGTTACATAGGACACTTCTTCTTCCTCAAGTGTGGTATTTTCAATCTTTTTA
Source organism: Phtheirospermum japonicum (assembly GCA_014905375.1). NCBI lineage: Eukaryota > Viridiplantae > Streptophyta > Magnoliopsida > Lamiales > Orobanchaceae > Phtheirospermum > Phtheirospermum japonicum. Next base: position 958,394 of record BMAC01000242.1, read on the forward strand.
AGTAACCATTTCAAATCAAAATATTCATCATCGTTATCAGAGTTAACATCAGAGGAGAGAGCAACATTCTTCTCTTTTGAGTTGGAACCAAGATGTTCCATCTCAAATGTCTCGAGGGAGCCAACTAAAGCGTCGAAGTCTAGATCATCAGTGTCCTTGGATTCTTTTATGGATACCACGTTAATACTGAATTTCTTTGAGATGTATCTGAGTAGCTTTCCCACAAGACGTGAGTTTGTTACTGGTTCGCCAAGCTCCCCGCACTCGTTTGCAATATCTGAGAATCTCATGGCATATTCAATATTGATTTGTTACTGGTTCGCCAAGCTCCRCGCACTCGTTTGCAATATCTGAYAYTCTCATGGCATAATCCATGATGGACTCTTTTTCATCCATCCTCATTGCCTCGAAGGTAGATGTCAGCATTCTTAGTCTTGATCTTTTCACGCTCTGGGTTCCTTCACACACCCTTTGCAATGCGTCCCACGCATCCTTTGCTGAATCACACTTCTTGATAATTTTGAATTAGTTTGAGTCTACATAACCACAAAGGGTGTTGATGCACTTGGAATTCCATTTTGAAGCGACTATTTCATCAGCAGTCCAATCTATTTCTTTCTTGATGATGGTGTCTCCATCAGCATCGGTAACTCGTGGCTTTTCACATCCAACTAAAATGGTTCTCCATGCTCGTTCGTCAATATTCTTTATGTGCCACCGCATCCTCTGTTTCTAGAGAGAGTAGTTCTCTCTATTGAGGATCGGAGGCCTTGGATTGCCTTGAGCATCCATAGCACCTAACAAATATGGATCAGTACATAGTGCGTTAAGTAACCCGCTCCAGATGCCAATTGTTGATTTGTAGGTCTATGATTAATGAAAATAAGTATCAGTAAACGATGTTGCTTTCGGTGTTACAATCACCGAAACTAACATCAACTAGAGTTCAACACAAATAAGCAGCGGAAATATAAAAGGTAAACACAACAATATAAATTCCGTTCACATGTAAAAGTACTTGTGAACTTGGGTGTACAAACCTGAAAACTATATTACTTTTCTTGTTCAAGATCATCCATAAAGATATAAAGTAATATATGAAACTAAAGTATCAAATACTATGATACTAAAATACTTGTCGCCGTGAAGGATGATCTTCTCCGTTGGTCACGCAACTCTGAAGACCTTCTTGATCTTGGACAATGGCTTCAAGTATGTAAATTGCTTGTGTTCTTCCTCAATGATTGCGTCGTCTTCTTGCTTCGTTATTCTCTTGAAAAAGCCGTACAAAAAGCATGTCCCAAGTCTTGTCTTAAATAGACAAACCTAAAGTCCTAAACCTGGTAAACAAGTAAAACAATTCTAAACATAATCTAGAAAATTAAATAATGTCCTAGACACAAACTAGGAAACAAAATCTAGAGTTATAATTTATTTTGTACCCAAAAAAAAGGCAAACAACTAAAAAAGAAAAAATTGCCAAAAATAAAATTCTCAACAAACTATAATTTGAAACGGATGATAAGGAAAGACAAAAACACACAACCTACTACTCAAACCAAACTAAAAAACAGTCAAACCAAGACAAAAACACACAAGAAAAAATACACAAATATGTATAAATCAATGGATATACACTTAAACGTAAAACTTTAGGTATAAAATACTAAAATATCAAGAAATATAGGTTATAAAACTATTACACATGGATATACTCCTTTTGCTGTCGTTCTATTTGTATATTTGTCTTTCTAATAATATTCTTTAGCCACATGCGTAGTTTTTGCAACATATATAATGAAAGAAATAAGGAGTGTGCTAGTAGAATGGCTTATGCATATGAGAATAATAATTCCAGAGTTGTTGATAAAGTATGACAAAATTCTCTAGGCATCACATTTCTCCAACTTGATATACTCGAGTCTTTAGTTTAGTTTATTTCATACTTTCTTTAACCTTTTTTTATATAACAATTATATATTTTCCCTTTGTGTGTGTGTGTGTGTGATGCAATTAAACCTTTTTTTTTAATTATTATTAGGATTATCACGACAAGAAAATCAAGTACGTTAATTATGGTTCCTACTTTATTAATTTGGCAAAATATAATAAAAAATATATCATAAAAGGAATATTTTAAACTATGTAAATATCAGAATTGAATGACACATAAACAACTGAATTATTTAAAAAATAAATATTAAATTAGAAAGATATTAGACTCGAATGACACGTAAGCAACTGATTTATTTGGAAAATAAATATAATTAAAAGGAACATTAAATTTATTATTATTCTTATTACTAGGATAATTATGATAAGAAAAATTAAATTAGGTAAATATTAAAATTGGAGGACTCATAAGCAATATATAATTATAAATATAATATAAAAAGGAAAATATTAAACGTTAAATTGGATATATATTAGACTCGTATGACACATAAGCAACCGATAAAATTATATTACATTAAGTAGATATTATATTTGAATGACCAATATATAAATGTAAATATAATATGAAAAAATTAAATATTAAATTAAGTATGTACTAGGCTCGTATGACATATATCGAAAAATTTTATTTGTCCAACGAAATATACGTAGTGTATTTATATTTTTGGAGATTTGATATAAAAAACATTATAATTTATAAGATTATGACAGCCATTTTTTTTTTTCAATGTGGTAATGCCTCGGATATTAGTGACATAATTTTGTCATATAATTTGCATTCCAAATCAATTTTATTTTTTATCACTTATTAATACTCCCTCCGTCCCACAATATACTAATTTCAACACTAATTTTTATAAGCATTAATTGATATTAATAAATTCAAGAAATTTTAATTGAAAAATACTAAATAAATTAATAACTTAACTATATAACTACTCATTTTTTTAATCTGTGGGAAACTGATATAGGCCTTTAAAACTAGACCCTGGAAAAAGGTTCAATTAAAAAGGACCTTAGATGCCTTGAGTACACAAGAAGTGAGTTAGGCTCACTGGAAAAGGACCCAAATACTAAAGAAGACCTAAGTTTACAGAAATGATACTTCAAAGTCCGACCCGGCCCTACTCCAAACCCGAAAAACTAAGGCGGTGACCCGAGCGAACATGGATCGTGGATCATCTTGTTGAAAGTGACATCTACCATCAGATCATTCCACGTGTCCTCATGAATGTGGCTTACTTAAGACAACTAGTATAAATACGCACAGGATCCAAGATTAATGGTAAGTTTTTGTGTGGTAATTTTACCTTAGAATCTAGCTTATTTCTTATCTCCTAAGCCCGTTATTGACTTAAGCATCGGAGGGTCTTAGCTAGGGGCATCCCTAGCTAGCCTAACGTGTTTCTTTCGCAGGCCTCCCAAGAACTAAAGTATCTTACCTTACCCAATCAGCGAAGTGAGGACCCTTGATTCTCAACTCAGCTAACGAGGTCAGGTACATCTGGTTAGTTACATAATCTGTTGGCGCCGTCTGTGGGAAACTTTGGAGGTATAGCTAGATATGGAAAAAACACCAACTAAGACGAAGGAAACATCACCTCTAGCAGCAGAAACACCTAGCAAAGCAGGAGAGCCAACGCGAATGGCTTCAACGTCTCCTCCCCTCCACTTTCAAGAACCGTCATTTCGGGAAGAAGAAGATCCTATGGTACATATGAGGCGAAGCGACCTTGAAATCTTTTTGAAAAAATGTTTGAGGAGCAAGAAAGGAAGGGTAAGAAGATAGCTCGTCAGCCCACGCCCCCCCAAGAGGTCCCTCAAGAGGAAAGGCTAAATGAAGAGAATGATAAAAGGGCGGAGGAGGTTGAAGATGTAGCTAGTCAGACTAATAGACCTTCGATGAGGCGACAGGAGGAAGCTCGCGTGGATCCAAAGTTTAAGCCAGGAGAAATAAACGAGCTTAGCGAGCAAATGGAAGAAGTAACACGAAAGTTAGATGAGTTGAGGCGAAGGGGAGTTGTGACTTCTGCTCTGCAAAAGAGAAGATCCCCGTTTTCATCTGAAATCCTGGCGGAGGTTGTTACATCCAAATTTAAGATTCCAGACCTCCCAAAGTATCATGGTAATAATGACCCGCAAGAGCACCTGACAGCTTTTGAAAATATTATGCAATTATATGGTCAGTCTGATGCAATGAACGCTAGGATATTCATTACTACCCTCAAAGAGAAAGCGCAAGAATGGTTTACGGCTCTCCCTATGGGCACAATAGTAAGTTATGAACAATTGGTTCGAAAATTCCTATACCAATTTGCCAGCCAAAAACGAGCAAAATGATCAGCGACACACTTGTTTACCATTCGACAAGGGCCAAGTGAGTCTCTTCGAGAATTTATCGATAGGTTCAATAATGAGGCTCTAGAGGTATAAGACACGCGAATTGACATGTTGACTAACATCCTTACACATGGATTGCAAAAGGGACCATTAGCTTCAGCTCTTGCTCGTGAGCCTCCCATTGATAAGGAGCACCTAATGCAAGTAACACAACAATATATTTTGGAGGAGGAAATGAATATGTTGAAAGATAGAGAATGGTTCCAACCAGGATATAGCCCAAGGGAAAGGAAAGATCTTCGAGAGAGACTTCGATTTCGGTCTGAAAAAGACCTCGATCGAAGCTTGGATCAAGATAGGGGGAGGCTTGGAAGATATAACAAGTGCACATTATTGAAGGTACCAAGAAGAGAAGCTTTGATGGCAATCGAAGGATCTAAAATGGTTCAATGGCCTAAGAAGATGAGGTCAACCCCAGCAAGGAGGGACTCTAACAAATATTGTCGTTTCCATAAGGACCATGGGCATGATACTGAAGATTGTATCCAGTTGAAGGATGAAATAGAGAGGCTAGTGCAGCAAGGGTTTTTGCGAGATTATATTGTGAAAAATGAGCGGTTCCCTCAAAAAGAAACCCATAAGGCACCTGGGCGGCGTTCGCCAGTATCTCGCAGATCAAGGAGTCGATCCAGGGATCGTATTAACACGAGGGAAAAGCGAGAACACTCGCGAGGGCGTCTGGGGCCAAGAGTAGCTCAAGAAGATGATAACTTGCCTAAACGAGGAGTTATACAAGAAATTGCAGGGGGGCCAGGCGGAGGAGACACCCAAAGTGCAAGAAGAAAACACATTAGGGACCTCTCTCATAAGATGAGAGGAAGTGTGCAGGTGATGAACATCCAAAAAGGAGACCCTATCACCTTTGATAGTCGAGACCTCATTGGAATTGATGTTGGACACAATGATGCAATGGTGATCACCATGGATATTGCTAACTTTGCGGTGCAGAAAGTTTTGGTAGATAATGGGAGTTCAGCGGACATCATTTTTATGAGTGTCTTAACAAAAATGGAATTAGACGTCACTGCCTTAAACCCGGTTGACACACCTTTAACAAGATTTGGGGGAAGTGAGGTAGTGCCCTTAAACGTTAAATTTGATATATATTAGACTCGTATGACACATAAGCAACCGATAAAATTATATTACATTAAGTAGATATTATATTTGAATGACCAATATATAAATGTAAATATAATATGAAAAAATTAAATATTAAATTAAGTATGTACTAGGCTCGTATGACATATATCGAAAATTTTTATTTGTCCAACGAAATATGCGTAGTGTATTTATATTTTTGGAGATTTGATATAAAAAACATTATAATTTATAAGATTAAATGACAGCCATTTTTTTTTTTTTTGAATGTGGTAATGCCTCGGATGATTAGTGACATAATTTTGTCATATAATTTGCATTCCAAATCAATTTTATTTTTTATCATTTATTAATACTCCTTCCATCCCACAATATACTAATTTCAACACTAATTTTTATAAGTATTAATTGATATTAATAAATTCAAGAAAGTTTTAATTGGAAAACACTAAATAAATTAATAACTTAACTATATAACTACTATTTTTTTAATCTATGGAATACCAACCGCGGGCCGATCATTTTTGGACGTAGGGTACATGAATATTTAATCATTGATAACCAGTTGGCTAAGTATTGTCGTTGACCATAAAACTCAGTGTGTCAAATTACAATATCACAAACATAAAGAAATTCCAAAACGCACCTCTAAACATTAGAAATATTATACAGACCCCAATGATAATTAAATCTCATTTATCAAAAACCTATGCACAGATCTCCAGCAAAGATCGATCTGACTCCGAGCTCTTAAAATGACGGCGATGGCGTCGCCAAGAGCTCCGACGGACGACGACGATACGACGGCGACGTTGAACCTTCTCCCGCTCGCCTCTGCAGCTCAGCAGCCATATGTCTCCGAGCTTCTCTCGTTTACTCTCGATCGCCTCCACAAGGTTTGGTACATACCCGATTGCTTAATTTGCACTTTGAGCTTGGGATAATTGAAATATATTTTTCTTTTTTTTTTTAACCTTTCAAGGAACCGGAATTGTTGAGAGTCGATTCGGAGAGATACGACGGCAGATGCAGGAGGTCGCAGTGGGCAATTACCGTGCGTTCATCGCGGCGGCGGATGCGTTGCTTGAGATCCGAGATGAGGTTTCTTCAGTTGATAAACATCTCGAGTCTCTGGTATTTTTCCTTTGAATTATGAGTTTGTTTTTGGCTTAATTTAGTTTAATTTACTATTGACCTGGCATTGTTGTAGTGATGTTTGTGAATTGTTGAACTCAATCCGAGCTATTGAAGGTTCTGTATTGGTTAATTGCAAGTTATCTTTAAGCTTCTTCAATAAGGATAATGATATTGTTGTTGGAAAGATGTTTGTGAATTGTTGAATTTAATTTGAGCTAGTGAAGGCTCTGTATTGGTTAATTGCAAGTCATTTTTAAGCTTCTCTAATAAGGATAACAATAGTGAGTAAAAGCTGATGTGGAAATTGGATCGCAATTGTGAACACGAATAATAACCAACAAGAATAATACTTGGGTTTGTGCTCAGTATATGCGATAATAATTAACTCACGGAGATGCATAAAATGGTTGTCTCATTTGCAGATAGCTGAAATTCCAAAGCTAACGTCTGGCTGCACCGAATTTGTTGATTCGGCAGAAAATATTTTAGAGAAGAGGAAGATGAACCAAACAGTACTAGCAAATCATAGTACTTTACTCGATTTGCTTGAAATCCCTCAGCTCACGGATACGTACGTATATCCCTAGGCTTATTTGTAAATATTCTTCATGTTGCTTATTAACTATAGTTTTATTATTGGTTCTCAACGAATGATTTCTAATCGCATTGATACAGATGTGTGAGAAATGGAAATTATGATGAAGCTCTTGATTTAGAGGCATTTGTAGCAAAACTTACTACGATGCACCCAAAGTGAGTTCCTTCCGTTAGCAGAACAATTCACATTCCATTTGTCTACTCGATTGAAGCATTTATTGAGGCACTATTTTTCCTTTTTTATACTCTTTCAAAATAGAATTCCTGTGATTCAGGCTCTTGCAGTAGAAGTTCGGCACACCACTCAATCTCTTCTTTCTCAGCTTCTCCAGAAACTTAAATCTAATCTAACATTCAGGTATTATGACTTGTTTTGAATTAAGCATGTCAATTGAACGCAAAATAAATCAAATTATTTTGTGGGCGGGCCCTAGCGTAGATTGTAATTATAAATTTGTTTGCAGTTGCCAGAGTGTCTCCGCATCATTGGGTATTTACGCCGAATTGGAGTTTTCAATGAATATGAAATGCGCCTTCAGGTATCATGGTCAATTATTTTTCATTTTATTTTTTCCATTGCTATTATTGATCATGCTTTTCTTTTAATGTTCATAGAGATCGCTCTGATCAAGGAATTTCTGGTGATTATCAGTTTTTAAGATGCCGTGAGGCCTGACTTACTGGATTACTTGACGATTTAGACCAGCGGAACCCATATGAATATTTGAAATGGATGGTAAATTATCATAGAATGCATCTTTTCGATGTTGTTAATCAGTACAGAGCCATATTTGCTGATGACACATCAGGAAGCGAAGAGAATTATGATGGTGGCCTTATCTTTGACTGGGCCATGCATCAGATCACCTTACATCTGAAGACCCTCAAAATCATGCTTCCTAAGATTGACGAAGGTGGATCTTTGTCAAATATTTTGGATCAATGCATGGTAAGAATTAGTCGTCTGCATTAAAATTTCCTCTGATCTATAACATTTTTTGAACTAATTTTATGCGACAAATAGTTTGTCTACAACATAATACTAAATTTTTTCCCCTGCTTGTGGTTTACAGTATTGTGCGATGGGCCTTGGTTGTGTTGGTTTGGATTTTCGAGGACTGCTACCCCCTTTATTTGCTACCCCCTTTATTTGAAGAGTAAATATACACCTCACCATTTTTTATTTGGTCATTTAAGTAATCTGGTATTTAGGAGATGCTTGGTGATTTTGTTGGGAATGGGTTTGATTGTGGAGGTTAATGGGTTTGATAACCCCCTCTTGTCGGGTACGACTCAATACCAAAAATTAGGCAATCAAACCCATAGTGTTTTAGTTACCAACCACCACTTTAATTCCCTTTCCCATTCCTCACTCCTCACTCCCTAAACCCACCAACCAAGCATCCCCTTAGAGATTTCATATGGATGTTTGGTTCCTCAACAGAGCGGTCCTAAATTTGTTTTCAAAGAAAATGAGGACTGCTGTTGAAAATTTTCAGGTATAATTTCTATAAAGTAATTGTGCAAAATTGATGTGTCTTTGCCTTATTTACATCCATGATTTGGATTACTATGGTCTTTATACAAAATTAAATACGTGATTCTTGGTTAAAGATTATGACAAATGTTTTGGTTGATCCAGTTAGTCTTGGATTCTCATCGTTGGGTCCAGTTGCCAGCAGTTAGCAGTAGTTTGATTGAAGGAAGTCTCGATGATGTTACACCTCCTTCAAATCTCATGGAGCATCCACCTCTTGCTGTTTTTATCAACGGTAAGTTAAAAGTTCATTTAATGCGTTCTTTTGATATTTAGTCAAGTGGTAATAATTTAGTGTTTTTTTAATTTTCATCTCTGGTGGCACCAGGTGTATCAGCAGTGTTCTAAAAATCGCTAGGTGGCTACTAGGCGCCAGGCCAGTGCCTAGTGCTTAAAACGCCTAGGCGGGGCCTAGACGACGGGGCCTAGGCGGCGGAGCCTAGAATTTGAGAATAAATACCCTGATTTACAAAATTACATCCAACCATTTAATAGTTCAACATACTACTTGTTACACAATAAAATCTATGACAATTCAAAACTAAAAATAATGATCACAAGTTACAATTCACAAGTTTAAAACTATTGTTCAATTCAAAGTCCAAAACAACATAGATGCATAAGTTCATTAGTCAAATAACAATACCATAGTATACATTACAAAATCAAAATAATCAAAAAAATAGGCCAAAAAATGACGTCGTTTTAGGTCAGAAAATATTTAAAAAAAACTGGCCTGGCGCCGACTTGGGCGCCGAGAGCGCCTAGGCAGCGCCTGGGGCGCCCAGCGATTTCTTTGGCCGATTTTCGAAAATCGTAGGCGGATTGGTGGCGCCTAGGCGGGCGCCTAGAGCGATTTTTAAAACAGAGTGTATCAGCAGCAATGAATGAACTACGACCGTGCTCTCCATTAAGTTTGAAAAATGTGCTTGCTCAGGAAGCAGTTTCCGACTCTTTACTGAGATACAATACGACTAGGATGCTCAGAGAAAATGAGTCTGCACTATTCATTAAACTGTGTCGGGCATTTGTCGAGGTGAGGTTTTTATTTATGTGTATTTTATCAAATGAGTTGACTACAAAAAATACCCTTGAGAAAAAATAGCTAACTTTCGAAATTACAAAAACTACCTCTGAGATTTTATTTTTTCTTACATTTACCTCCCCAAAAGTAAAAGCATTTCAAAATCTCCCTTCACATTTAACAAAGTATTACAGTTTGCCCCCTAATGTTAACACTTAATCAAACTTCAGGGGCATTTTTTGTAATTTTGAAAGTTAGATTGGGTCTTCCGTAATTAGATCAAACCTCGAGGATACTTTTATAATTATCCCTTACCAAATTGTTTAGTTTTAGCTGCAATTATATCTCCGGGATAATTACAAGGTTTAGCCTAATTTCAAAAAACCAATTTACTTTTAAAAACTACACATACCCCCTTGAGGTTTGTGATTGTATACAAATACCCCCTGCAATTTGTAAAATAAACACGTATGTGGATGGGTTATTTATAATTTTGAAAGATAAATGGATTCTTTATAATTAAACTAAAACTCAGGATTAATTTTCTAAAATTGTTCCCTCAAATAATGATTTTTCTACTGTTATTAAACTAAATCTCAAGGCTAATTTTGTAATTAGTTTTCCTCAAATAATGTGATTTACGTCTTGTTCGTCCCGTGCAGGTTGCATTTACGCACTGTGTTAAATGCTTTGGTCGATGTTACCCGGGTGGAGCAGCTCTGGTCTCAGATGCCAAGAACTTTCGATGGAATTGGCCGACTGTTAGCATCGTCGCGGTCAAGAGAACTACCGAAACCTGTTCACAATGCCGAGACCAATATTATAACGGAGAATGGTAATTTGGCCGCCGTTGAAAATGGGATGGCGAATGGTATTGAACGAACGGCCTAGTGGAAAAAGACGAGAATTATATCAGTCCAAAAATGGACAAGGCAGATATAAACGAAGATGTTCAAAGATCACCAGTAACATGAAAATTTTCACGCATACCTGTTTGTTTTTTTTTTTTTTGTTTTTTTTTTTTTTTCTGTTCAGTTTATTGTAATTATAGCGGCTTAAATCAATTTTCTTTTATTTTCTAATATTTCTGTTGCAGCTTATATGATATTCTCTGTGTACTTAGGTTTTTGTACTTGTATGATGTTTTTGATTTTTTATTAACTGTCGAAACAAGTATTTGAAAGTCGGTTTCAAATTCGAGAACTTGTGAGCTATATAATTTACAAAAGAACAAAAAGTTAAATTGTAAAGAAAATTCAGTTTTCTTTTCAAATTTACAAATACGTCCCTTGAGGTTTTGTATTTACGTAGGACCCTGTTGAAGATGCAATTCGTATAAAAACAACAAATGTCGAGAAATATAGTATGTAACATTGGAGACCTGAAGTTTTTTTTTTTTTTTTTAATTATATAATGAGACTATACAGCCTATAGAAAACCCCCTCCACAAGTCGTGCTTGCATTTTTCATTGCACACGGTTTTTATAATTAATAATCCCCAATTTTATATTAATGCTTTCTTAATATTAATGCTTTCCCCCCGCCCGCCGGTTCTCAATAACGAAAAGAAGAAAGAAATATAAAATAATATTCTTAATATAATAAGAAAAAACTCCAATAATTGAATGCATGCGTCCTATTATCAGTAGGGTCTCAAAGACGCTATATTCTCCACTCATGCATGAAATCCATACGTCAACAATCATTTTGATATCTCGAGATTAAGAAAAGAAAAAGTATAATTATAGACCCCAACATATAACGGTTTTATTTTAAAACCAACACACCGTGTGTCCCCTGGCAACAGAACATGAAATCCTTCCCTTGCCTGCTCCCCCATTAGCCAGCACTTAGCATAAAACAACCTACGAATATATACAAAACATTTTCTAATTCTACAATTTAGGGGGGATTAGCTTATTATGACAATATTATAACACAATAAATTATACTACCTTATGTGTATTGTATATAATAAAAGTGCATGATGAACTTCAAGAACTTTTGCGTGCTTAGCAGTTGAGTCTTTATTTGCGCAAATAGAGATCATATTCCATGATTAAAGCAGTCATTTCTCATTAATATTTCTTTTTGTACGAGGACAAATAAGAGAAGATGGAAAACAAAAAAGAAACGTGAAAATGAAAAAAAAACTCATCAGTGGTAGAAGGGAAATTTTTTATCTTAAACCCCAACCTTTTAAAATTAACAAAATCCAACCTAATGTATACGAACTTCAAATTTGCTTGCTACATCTAGATTCAAGCCAAGAAAGTCGTCGAAAATTGACCATGAGCATTCCACGTGGAGTTCTTTAAGGACAGAATTGTTAATTTGATCGAGACAAGTTTTCTTTTGCCTGAGAAGATATTTTCACTTTACCTTCAAATCTTTCATTTATGACACACTACCTCCTAATGCACGCGCGTTTAGTTAATGACCATGTATATGAGTTTAGTTTATGACCTTCCTATCGCTGATTACGAAAAATAATTTTAGATTTAAAAAAAATAAAATTCTCATACAAATCTTTTCTTTCTTTCTTTTGCATAAAACCTCTAAACAATTTTATTTTTTTTAAATTGTCTCTTGTACAAAACGACAATGGCATTATGCCTCCGCAGAACCTGAAACCAAGAACATTCGGTTCCTGTTATCTTTCTGATTCAACGGAGATTGAAAGTTGATGGAAAATATTCCTTTTTGTCAATATTGGCCAGCGATTTGACAAGGCAAACAGATTCCAATTGAGCTATTGAGTCGCAAAAATGTGGTGAATATAATGATGATGAAGGTAAAGTGCGTGAAAGTAAAAAAATATAGGTTGACTAGTTTTTGTCAGTCTTTTACGCCGATTGGACAAATTAAAGGCAGAATCATCTTTTCAAATGAAATGATTAAGGAACAACACTTTTATTTCCTTTCAAGTGAAAATGATGGGTAATTCATGAAAGAAAGTAAATAATTTATATTTGAAAAATAATTCACTATTAGCTTTTTTGTATATGATCATTTCTTAATGATTACAACAGAGAATGTTACAACTATTTATAGTAACATGTATGACAAATGTAACCCTAGAATATGTGGCTATAAATGCTACAATACACTCTGCAACGTCTACCTAAAATATGTGGTCACTATTGCTACAGTACAATCTGACAGCTGTATTAAGTTGGATGTATTGGATTAGGGATGACATCATCAGTTGACGTAGTGTAGGTCGAACTCTTATTGCCAGCTTTCTGTGCGACCTCTAGGCGACCCCTCGTATGACCTGAATGGTTGACAATCTTGCGACCTGGTGTTGCACACATCTTCAGGTTTCCAAACTCTATATGACCATGCGACCTGAGTATATCAGGTCGCTCTCTATTATTCCCCCCTCAATTCGAAGAACAAATAGTTTATTTCGAAGCCGAACGAAGAATTGATGAGATAGTGGCTTGGTGAAGACATCGACAGTCTAATGAACAGAAGGAATAAACTTAACCTGTAGCAAGTGCTTCGCAATGAGATCTCTAACAAAATGAAGATCTAATTCAAAGTGCTTGGTACGAGCATGGAGAACAGGATTGGAGGCAACAACAATAGCACTTTGATTGTCGACCTAAATTCTAGGAGTAGCAGGAAGTGTGACACGAAGCTCGTGAAGCAAGAATCAGATCCACATTATTTCTGCAGTAGCATGAGCTAGACCGCGATATTCAGCCTCGGTGCTTGACCTGGTTTGTCCTAGAAAGATACAAAATCCAATAACAGATTTCCTGTCATCTAGATCGTCGGCCCAGTCTGAATCTGAAAAACCTGTCAAAGTAAAGTACGAGGTTTTACTGTAGGTGAGCCCATAAGGAATTGTACCGGCAAGGTATCGCAAAATTCTCTTGACAGCTCGCTAGTGTGTGCTGAGAGTAATAGAGAGCGACCTGATAAGCCCAGGTCGCCTGGTCATAAACTGCTTAGCGACCTCAAGAAGAGTGCAGTGCCAGGTCGCACTGTTGGCGACCTGGTGTTGAGCGCAGTGCCAGGTCGCATGATTGGTGACCTCTCAGGTCGCACGTTCGGTCGCTCAAAGGTCGAGCGTACTACCAACAATGAGTCGCAGATGAGGACAACCTACCCGACGTCAGCTGATGGTGTCAGCCCCAATTCAGTACATCCAGCTGTTAGGATGTACTGTAGCAATAGTAACCACATGATTTGAATTAATGTACTGTAGCAGTTCTAGCCACATATTTTAGGGTTACCTTTACTATAAATAGTGACACATTCTCTGATGTAATTATGTAGAAATGAATGAATGAAATCTGGGCAAAAAGTTAAATACAAAATATCTCAAATATGTGTTCTTCACTTTCTTTCATGGTATCAGAGCAGGTTTTTACCTGGCTCTGAACACCTCTTTTCCCTCTTTTCTCGTCTTCTTCTTCCCTGACCTTATATCTGATGGAGGGTATCACACCTCCACATCATGAGGCTCAAGCGAGCTCTCACGCAGTATTTCTAAACACTTCTCTTTCTTCTCAAAGCTCAAACTCAACTATCCAGCTGCAAAATCAGCTCATCTCTATCAAACTAAATGACTCAAATTATCTACTTTGGAAAATGCAAGTTTACACAGCCGTCAGAGGGTACGGGCTTGAAGGCTACCTTACTGGAGAAATCAGACCTCCACCACAATTCACTGAAGGATCAGTTAACCCAGAATTTCTGCTCTGGGTCTGTCAAGATCAATTGTTAGCATCTTGGCTTCTCTCATCTCTTTCTGAAAGTATGCTTACCATGATGGTTGGTCTTGCATCCTCGAGAGAAATCTGGCAAGCTCTGGATGCCAACTTTTCCAGTCAAACTGCAGCTCGGAAGATGCAATACAAGATACAGCTCTCCTCTATCAAGAAAGGAACAATGAGCATCAGAGAATATGTTAACAAAGTCAAGAGTTGTTGTGACATGCTCGCTTCAGCTGGTCAACCCGTTTCAGAAGAAGATCAAGCAATGCATGTTCTCACCGGACTTGGAGGAGATTTTAACCCAGTAGTGGTTGCCGCTACAGCTCGGGGTGACTCACTCACCCTCAGGAACATTCTGCCTCTGTTATTAAGCTTTGAGAACAGACTGGAAGCTGGAAATCCATCCAACTTCATCAATACCGAAGGATCAAGCCCTATTATCAACTTTGCCAATCAGTACTCTGGCCAGAAGAAGGACACCTGGACTGGTGCAGGAGCGAACAGAGGAAGAGGTCGCCACCCTGGAAGAGGTGGCCGAGGGAGGACCAACAGCTCTAGAGGATGAGGTGGAAGAGGTTTCAGACCAGGAAACAGGTCGCCTTGTCAAATATGTGGTTACTCTAACCACTCTGCTGACAAATGCTATTATCGTTTTGATACTGCCTACACTGCCCAGTCCAATACACAGAACAGCCTCAACACTTCAGCGAGCTCCTACTATGCCTATCCCGTGACTCAATCCATTGATCCCTCTGCCTTATCACTGTCAGATTCATGCAGCGATGCGAGTTGGTATGCTGACTCTGGAGCCTCTAATCATGTCACAAATGATCTTGCTAATCTCAACATGGCCTCAGAATTTCAAGGAAATAACAAGGTTCAAGTAGGAAATGGATCAGGTTTGTGTATTTCTCATATTGGTAATTCACAGTTCCATTCCAGCAACAAATCCTTTTTACTCAAAAAACTTCTTCATGTACCGCACATTACTAAAAATCTCATCAGTGTCTCTCAATTCGCTCAAGATAATTCTGTTTACTCTGAATTTCATCCTACTTCTTGCTATGTAAAGGACCAGGTTACACATCAAATTCTTCTCCGAGGCTCTCTTAGGAATGGTCTCTACAAGTTTGACATCCAGCTCGCCAACTCCTGCAATATCCTAGTGTCTTCATCACTGAGTCCAGTGATTCGAATAAAGAAGCTACTCTACAGTTGTGGCATCTTAGATTAGGGCATCCTGCCAATAATGTATTACAAGAAGTTCTCAGAACATGTAATCTTCCTATTTCCAATATTAATAATTTTACCTTTTCTACTTGTTGTGCTTGTCTTCAGGGTAAAAGTCATAAACTACCTTTTTCTCCTTCGGAGACCGAATACAAAAAACCCTTTGATCTTGTACATACCGATGTTTGGGGTCCTGCTCCTGTCAAATCCTCGAATGGATTCTCCTATTATGTTTCCTTTATTGACCATTATACTCGATATACCTGGATCTATCTGCTAAAGCATAAATCTGATGTGCTCGCTGCCTTCTCTCACCTGCAAAATCTTATCCTTACTCAGTTTAATTCCAAAATTAAGTCGGTACAAAGTGATGGAGGGGGGGAATTTATAGCCCTTACAAATCTGTTTCACTCCTCAGGGATACACCACAGAATCTCTTGTCCCTACACACCTCAACAAAATGGCCTTGTTGAAAGAAAATATAGACACATTGTTGAAAAAGGTCTCTCTCTCCTCTCCCACTCTCATCTACCTATCAAATACTGGGATGATGCCTTCACCACTGCTGTCTATCTCATCAATCGATTACCGTCTAAAATCACTCAGCACAAAAGTCCTCATCAGCTTCTACGAAATCAAGTTCCCAACTATGCCCATCTTAAACCCTTTGGGTGTCTTTGTCACCCTCATCTTAGACCGCTAAATAAACACAAGCTTCAGTTCAGGTCGCTTCCTAGTACATTTCTTGGTTATAGTGAACACTATAAGGGTTTCAAAGTCCTACTGCCAGATAACAAAGTTATAATCAACAGACATGTGATCTTTGACGAGCTCAAATTTCCCTTCTCTAAAACCTCTGAACCTCATTACTGCTCCAACGTTCAACCATCGATCCTTGGTCCACCTCCTATATCACAAGCGACCTCGCCATATGTGTCAGCGAGCTCCACACATGTGCCTGCGAGCTCCTCACAACCACGTGTGACCTCTCCACAACCATGTGCGACCTCATCACACTCACCTGCGACCTCCACACAGTCTCATGATCAGCCCTCCATACTTGGTCCACCTCCCAGTTCTCCCCATCAACCAATCCCACTTTCCTCTGACCAATCTAGCCCGCCTACTATCCCTCTTACTGTTGAATTACCAATTATGGGCTCTCCACATGTCTCTCCTTTTCCTCGTACTAACACTCTTGCAGGTACACACCATATGGTCACACGGGCTAAGGCAGGTATTTACAAGCCTAGGGTGCTCAGTACTCAACTTCTTGATTTTAAGGAGCCCTCCTCATATGTTGAGGCTTTAGCTCATCCCAAGTGGAAGGCGGTTATGAGTGAGGAGTATGCAGCTCTTCTTAAAAATCAGACATGGTCCCTTTCTGAGCTACCTACGGGGAAGTCCTTGATTGGTTGCAAATGGGTGTTCAAATTAAAGACTCATGCTGATGGTTCTGTTGCTCGTTATAAAGCCAGATTGGTAGCCAAAGGATATACATGGCGAGTTGTTAAAGCTACAACTATCCGAGTTTGATTTTTCTGAAACTTTTAGTCCGGTTGTTAAAGCTACAACTATCCGAGTTGTGCTCTCCATTGCCGTCAACTGTAATTGGTCGGTTCAACAATTGGATGTCAATAATGCTTTTCTACATGGCGACCTGGACCGCGAAATCTTCATGGCTCAGCCACCTGGTTTTGAACAGGAAGGCACCAGTCTTCTGGTGTGCCGATTGTCAAAAGCTATTTACGGGCTTAAACAGGCCCCTCGTGCTTGGTTTGGAAAATTACGAGCTGTTCTTATTGGTTTTGGTTTCTCTGCTTCTCGAGCTGATAGCTCTCTCTTCTACTCCCACAGATCCTCGGGCTGCATCTGGATCTTAGTATATGTTGACGACATACTTGTCACTGGCAGCGACAAGGTTGGAATTTCGCGACTCATTCATCACCTTGATTCCACCTTCTCTCTAAAGAATCTCGGTGAACTGCATCATTTTCTTGGCATTGAGGTCACGCCCATTGCTCACGGTCTACATTTGAACCAAGGCAAGTACATTTCAACTCTTCTTGAGAGAGCAGGTATGTCTGGATCTAAGGCTACACCTACACCATTGGTTGTCTCCCCTGTTCTCTCGAAGTCCCAAGGGGAGCCCACAGTTGATCCAACCTTTTACCGTAGTATTGTTGGCGCACTTCAGTATATCACTATTACTCGCCCCGATATCTCCTACAGTTTGAACAAAGTGTGTCAATACATGCACTGTCCTCTCAGCACTCATTGGCGAGCTGTCAAACGAATTCTGCAATATCTTGCTGGTACCACTTCTTATGGACTCACCTACACTAAAACCTCATCCTTTACTCTGACAGGTTTTTCAGACTCCGACTGGCTGGTGATCTGGATGACAGAAAATCTGTCACTGGTTTTTGTATTTTTCTATGTCGCAGTATTGTCTCCTGGTGTTCTAAGAAGCAGACCTCCATTTCAAGGTCCAACACTGAGGCTGAATATCGCAGTCTTGCTCATGCTACTGCTGAGATGATTTGGATCCGCTCCTTGCTCAGCGAGCTTCAGGTCACGCTTCCCGCTGTTCCCACAATTTGGGTCGATAATCAGAGTGCTATTGCTGTTGCCTCCAATCCTGTTCTACATGCTCGTACGAAGCACTTTGAATTGGATCTTCACTTTGTTCGCGACCTCATTGCCAAGAAATCGCTTAAAGTTCGGTTTGTCCCCTCCATTGATCAGACTGTCGATGTCTTCACCAAACCTCTATCTCATC
The DNA here is from genome assembly GCA_014905375.1 of Phtheirospermum japonicum. Lineage (NCBI taxonomy): Eukaryota > Viridiplantae > Streptophyta > Magnoliopsida > Lamiales > Orobanchaceae > Phtheirospermum > Phtheirospermum japonicum. Next base: position 976,888 of record BMAC01000242.1, read on the forward strand.
AATTCTTTACTCGGCTTCGAAACAAACTCTCCGTTGTTCCTCTCGCTGCCCTCGAATTGAGGGGGGATAATAGAGAGCGACCTGATAAGCCTAGGTCGCCTGATCATAAACTGCTTAGCGACCTCAAGAAGAGTGCAGTGCCAGGTCGCACTGTTGGCGACCTAATGCCTGGCGACCTGGTGTTGAGCGCAGTGCCAGGTCACATGATTGGTGACCTCTCAGGTCGCACGTTCGGTCGCTCAAAGGTCGAGCGTACTACCAACAATGAGTCGCAGATGAGGACAACCTACCCGACGTCAGCTGATGGTGTCAGCCCAATTCAGTACATCCAGCTGTTAGGATGTACTGTAGCAATAGTAACCACATGATTTGAATTAATGTACTGTAGCAGTTCTAGCCACATATTTTAGGGTTACCTTTACTATAAATAGTGGCACATTCTCTGATGTAATTATGTAAAAATGAATGAATGAAATATGGGCAAAAAGTTAAATACAAAATATCTCAAATATGTGTTCTTCACTTTCTTTCAGAGAGGACAGTGCATATATTGGCACACTTTGTTGACACTGTAAGAAATATTAGGCCCGGTGATGGTAATATACTGAAGAGCTCTAACAATAGTCCTGTAAAATGATGAATCAACAGTTGGTTCCCCTTGAGATGTGGATAGAATAGTAGAGACAACCATAGGTGTAGGGGTGGCTTTAGCTCCAGCCATACCAGCTCTTCTCAAGAGGTTCATAATGCACTTGCCCTGATTTAGATGTAGACCCTGAGTTGTGTGCAAGACCTCAATACCAAGGAAATGATGCAGATCACCTAGATTTTTAATGAAAAAGATGAATCAAGATGAGTAATGAGCTTTGCAATACCAGCATTGTTGCTGCCCGTGACAAGAATGCCAAGAACATACACTAACGCCCGGATGCATCCATAGGAGTTGTTGAAGTAAAAAAGAGAACTATCAGCCTTGGAAGCAGTGAAGCCAAATCGAATAAGAACAGCTCGCAATTTTCCAAACCAGGCTCGGTGAACAAAATAATGTTTCCAATGTGGTGAGTGATTTTGTCAATTGAGACGAGTTGGATATTATTTTAATGTTGGGAAATTCTGATTGTTTTAGGGTCAAATATACTTAGTCCCTTCAATTTGTGCTTTTTTCTTTGTGTTTTACTTAAATTACTGTATTTTAAGTTAAAAAATGCCCCAATCGATTTATCTGAGATGTTTAACCCTACATTCCCCTGGAACAAAATATTTAGCCCTAATGAAATATTTTTCTATTTTGTTGAAATATACTTGCTTAAATGTTTTTCTTTAAACGCTTATAAATTATTTACATGTTTTTTTTCATTGTTGCTGCTATATCTGGCTGGGGGCACATCCAGTTCGTTCAGTAGAAATATTACTATATTCGAGTTCTTTAAAGAATTGCTCGATGAGATCATCAGTTGACTGCCAGCCCTCAGCTCTCAGAGTTGATGAAAATCTATCACCTGCATCTCTTGATTCGGTTGTTGCAGAGAAGGATTGAAAGAAAAACTGCAAGCTCATTGCGAGCTAATACTGTGAAGAGCGAGCTAAAGTGAGCTGAGAATGTATTGCGTGTATATTTTAGTAATATTTCTCATACGTTCATTAATGAATTACATGGCTATTTATAGCAATACAGATGACTAGTGTCGCCCTAGATCCTACGGTCAGATTTAGCACAGTACATATAATAACGGTATGATATAAACTTGTGGTTCACATTGCTTCAGTACAATGGACAGCTGTAGCAGACTGAACTGTACTAATTTAGGGCTGTCGTCATCTGACGTCCTGTAGGCTCCTGATGCTGAGACCTATCAGGTCGGTACTCACTTGTCTTGAATCTATCAGGAGGGCTGCGGCCTGGACGTTACGTTAACCATCACTGAGTCGTACTCGCTTCCTAGTCCGGCCAAAATGTGCAAGATTTGGTCTTTCTCAGAGATCTTGTTTCCTGCGGAAGCTAAAACATCACAGCAAGATTTCATCTTTCCCAGATACTCTTTCATAGACAGTGCATTCTTTCTCAAGGATTGCAACATAATCCTATACTGCATTATCTTGGCTTGAGATTGCGTGGCAAAATTATTCTCAAGAGCAGACCATATTTCTTCAGATGTATTGAAGCCAACAGTCAGAACAAGAATACTCTCACTTAAAGAGGATAGAATCCATGAGGCTAAGATTTGATCTTGCCTTTCCCATGCAGAAAAAAGGAGATTTATCTGATTTTCTTCATCGGCTAAAAATTGTGGTGGCGCTGCAGATCCCTTCTTGATGAATGCTTTCAAGACCATAGCCTTTGATGGTCGTCAAGGCTTGTTGTCCTCCAGATCAAATAATTATTTTCATCTAACTTGGTTGAAATGAGCTGACTTTGGGGATACACGATTTGTGGCAGAGGTGAGGAATTTTGGGTTGAGGAGGAAGAGCTAATGTGAGACATTTTGTAAAGAAGAACAGAGTCAGGCCCTCCAAACCTGCTCTGATACCATGAAAGAAAAACTGCGAGCTCATTGCGAGCTAATACTGTGAAGAGCGAGCTAAAGTGAGCTGAGAATGTATTGCGTGTATATTTGAGTAATATTTTTCATACATTCATTAATGAATTACATGGCTATTTATAGCAATACAGATGACTAGTGTCGCCCTAGATCCTACGGTCAGATTTAGCACAGTACATATAATAACGGTATGATATAAACTTGTGGTTCACATTGCTTCAGTACAATGGACAGCTGTAGCAGACTGAACTGTACTAATTTAGGGCTGTCGTCATCTGACGTCCTGTAGGCTCCTGATGCTGAGACCTATCAGGTCGGTACTCACTTGTCTTGAATCTATCAGGTTGTAATCCATGCGACCTGGATATGTTGGGTCGCCAGTTGAGCGACCTACAGCTATTAGGTCGCCACATTGTTTCGAAGTCCCGCGACCTACTCCCTACAGGTCGCTGTGGCTTGTACTGTTGTTTAACATTCTTTTTATTGCATCTTACCGAATTTATTTTTTTTATTATATTTTTTCTTATTCAGTACTTTCCTTTAATTCTCCTAATATAAAAATATAAATAAATTATATATAATTAGTAGTTAAGATCTAAATGAGTTTTTTTAATTAAAAGACAAACTACATATGAAATAATTTTAATTACAAAAAAATTTTTTATTATGAAAAAATAATTAAATAAGTTTTAATGATAATAGAATTTAAAATAATCTTATTTTTGGAGTTTCAAATATTCTATATAGGTAAAAATATGAGTTATTCTCAATAATATAAGTATGTAACTAATATTAGTAATGTATTAAATTTAAACATAAAATATTAAATTATATACTAATAATTAATAAACATTGATTAGATACCAGTACAATGCGATAACGGGTTGAGAGTATGTCATCTTTTAAATATCTTAAAGTATGTAACTAATAATTATTAATGAATTTATTCTAAACATTAATATATAAAATGATTCAATAATAATAATTAATAAAATAGATATTAGACTTGGGTTTAGAATGTGACGCATTTTGAATTTTTGTAAGTATGTAACTAAGATTATTAATGAATTTAATTTAAACATAAATACAAAATTATTAATATTTATAATAATTAATAAATAGATTAGACATGTACAAGACACGGGTTGAGAATACATTATTTTAATTTTAATTATTATTTTTTTAAATTCTATAATCGTTACAAATATTTTTTTTTATATTTATCTCTTGATAAGTCACGTGTAATACATAGGTGTTAAACAAGTATATATTAATGCAAAAATCCTCCTAATATATATGTCTATTTCGTATACTTTGCTTGGAATAATAAAAAAAAAAATGGTGCTTTTGGTTGCTTGTGTATCATTCGAGCCTAATATATATCTAATTTAATATTTCATTTTATTGTATCTTTTCTAATTTAATATTCCTCTTTTTATTATATTTAGCCTAACTTAATAGTTTTTTTTTATTATTATATTTTGTCTAATTTCAACAATTTTTTTTATACGTCTAATATGAAAAATATAAATAATCCATATATATAATTAGTAGAAAACAACCAAAATTAATTATTTTAATTAAAATACAAAATATATATGAAATAATTTTAATTACAAAAAAAACTTATTTGTGGAAATAATTAAATAAAACTGTACTTATAATAAAAGTTGAAATGATTTATTTTTGAAAATTTTAAATATTCTGTATAGATAAATTATGATATATTTACAATAATTGGAATATGTAAACTAAGTATTA
>BMAC01000242.1:982614-1001965 GCA_014905375.1 Phtheirospermum japonicum
TTGTAATCCATGCGACCTGGATATGTTGGGTCGCCAGTTGAGCGACCTACAGCTATTAGGTCGCCACATTGTTTCGAAGTCCCGCGACCTACTCCCTACAGGTCGCTGTGGCTTGTACTGTTGTTTAACACGGCCCCTCAATTCGAACGAGCTCTTGGATAAGATTTTTCAATCTATCTCTGAGCTTGGTGAAGAATTGCTCGCTCAAAGGGTTTAGTCAGAATATCGGCTATCTGTTCTGAAGAAGGAACATGTTTGTACTGCGAGCTGTTGTGAAAGAATCTTGTCTCTAACGAAATGAAGATCAAGTTCGATGTGCTTGGTTCTTGCATGCAGGACGGGATTTGATGCCAGGGCAATCGTGCTGAGATTATCTAAGCTCATTGCGAGCTAATACTGTGAAGAGCGAGCTAAAGTGAGCTGAGAATGTATTGCGTGTATATTTTAGTAATATTTCTCATACGTTCATTAATGAATTACATGGCTATTTATAGCAATACAGATGACTAGTGTCGCCCTAGATCCTACGGTCAGATTTAGCACAGTACATATAATAACGGTATGATATAAACTTGTGGTTCACATTGCTTCAGTACAATGGACAGCTGTAGCAGACTGAACTGTACTAATTTAGGGCTGTCGTCATCTGACGTCCTGTAGGCTCCTGATGCTGAGACCTATCAGGTCGGTACTCACTTGTCTTGAATCTATCAGGTTGTAATCCATGCGACCTGGATATGTTGGGTCGCCAGTTGAGCGACCTACAGCTATTAGGTCGCCACATTGTTTCGAAGTCCCGCGACCTACTCCCTACAGGTCGCTGTGGCTTGTACTGTTGTTTAACAGGGATGCAAAACTTGTTAGATATTCGAGTTCCGCTACTATCAACTCCCTTGGCTGTCTTGATAGATATTTGTTTATTGAGATGGTGTAATATCTTATTTCAGTTCAAGGTGAAACTCGAGCTACATTGGTGAAGAGGATTGCCCCATTTCAGTTGCCGATGGCTTTCCCAAGTATGACGAACTTCATTTCGAGATCGAGTTAATTGATTTCTCTAAAGTCAAGACAAGAATGTTTTAGTTTTGTTCTTTCTAATGGATTAATTGTTAATTATCTTTAATCAAAATCTTGCCTATATTTGGTATATTTAATCTTTTTATGCCATTCATCACAGAAGAACTGTGGCAGAGGCTTTCTTGTAAGAGGAAAGAGTCACTTGTCATATGTGAATATCCGTCATATGTAAAGGTAAAAATAAAATATACTAATAAATAAATTTTGTGAATAATCAAAATTTGTTCAATGCACTCAATCTTTTTGGCAGAGTTGGTCGAATGATGATGCGAAACTGGAGATGGATGCGATATTCAGACCGTCGAGGTCAGTGTTGCCCCAAAGTGAGAGATGTGAAAGGCGAGTGAGAAATTATTGTATTTATAGCCTATTTATTAGTTAAGATAATTCAAAAACATGAAAACACTTATTAACAATGACATGTATGTCCTTTTTCAGGCAAGCTGCTATTTGTTCGTTGCAGTAGAAATGATCCGCATGAACTTGAGATTGACACTCTTGCAACACTATCATCTCTAGATGTATGTGAAATTAAGTTGTTTCATTCATATCTATTTTTGGTTGTCTATTTTTGATTTTATTATTATTTTTAGGTCTTAAGCAAGAGTGAAGATGCTCCGGTCGACGTGGTCAATAAATCCCTTTCAGTTTTCCTGAAACAGCTTAATGTCGAAACTGGACTTGAAAAGCTTAGGCTCAAAATGGAGGAGATACATAATTAAGAAGCATATAATAGTTGTTTGATGTGTTTTGACCAACTATCCGAGTCAATTCATACAAAAATCATTGTTGTTTATTTTGTTTGCTGAGTTAATTAATTTTGTTTTTCTCTTGCAGACAATAAGAAAGCTTGATTGAGAAGAGCAGTGTCGACTATCAAGAGGGATATATCCGTGAAGCAGGTGAGGCAAATTTGGCACCACTCATTCAACAACTGGATGAAACGAACCCAACTGAATGACGTATATATATTTCAACTATGGTTGGTGAACCATAGTGAAGCACTTGTAAGTTATAATAATATACTCCAAAATAATTAGTGTAAAAGGATTGAATGGTTCAACGTAAATTTTAATTTTTCATTATAGTGCAAGTGTGAGTTCATGCAGGATTAGTTGTTTGGTAATAATTCACAAATCTGAGGAAAAAACAGAATCATTCATGGAATTTCTTGGATGCTAGTAAAAAAAAATTAAATTGTAATGTGCTGGGATGGTTTACTATTTATGGCTTGGAATTACTTTTTGTCACTGATGAACTAGAAAATGTAATTATAGGGTTTCACTCTGTTTGCGTATTGCCTATCGCTGTTATGTGTATTTAGGTGCTTGTTCCATCGGAGGTTAAAACCTTACATCTGTACGAAGCAAGGTATATAACACTGCTAGAGGAGGTATATTTTTTACTATCTAACATGAAAAATAGAACAATTAACTGATGTAACAACTGATGTAGTTTTCTTGAACGCAGTCATTATTTCAAAAAACAAGCTATTTGTGCACTTTGTGTTAGATCCAATCGGTTTTAGTGGTACATAAGTAGAAGAAGCATCATTTGCTGCTATATACGGTTGTTTGGTCATAATCAAGAAAGTGAGTTTTTGGGTTAAAACATTTTGACTGTAGCAAGTTGTGCTTTTACCAAACATTCTCTATCATGTTTCGCAGGTTGAACGCCTAGAAATTGGAGCATTGGTCTTGATAAGGGGTGTAGGTCGAGTAAAAATCTTGGAATTCAAACAGGTAAGTCAATGTTTAATTCTTACATTCCTTCTACAAATTAATAGGATGTGGGCTTTTGTGATTCTATTAATGTTCATGTGTTGGTTGAGATAAAATGATAGGAGCCATATTGAAGAAAATCTATCACCTCAACGTTCTCCAGTTGTGACCCAATCTTTTCATTTTTTTCTTCCTCAAACTAGGCCTTTCCCTAAATGTTTGGCTCTGACTTCAGGTTTTAAATATTAACCAAAAGATAAGATGTTAATATAATTTGCCACAATTCTTTGATAAAAGTAAATTCATTAAAAATACGTCATAAAAGTGTAGTATTATAATTATGGTTATAGTTGAGATAAAATGATTAATAAAATTCGATTACTAATTTAAGTTTTATCAAATAAATATTTTACGAAAACCTGAACTTTCATATATGGATATAATATATTAGTTATCAGATAAATATTTGTAAAATATCCAAAGTATAAGCTTATGAATATTTTAAACCATGTTCATTAAAATATATTCAAACAAATTATATCAAATACATATTCTAATCTAAAAATAAAATTTAATGATTCATTTTATCTCAAAATATAACTACAATTATATTATTGAAATTTAGTGAAGTAATTATTTATTTAAGAAAAGAGATTTCTTTTGCTAAGATGACAAATTATATCAATGTTTTTCCTTTTAAAAAAAATGTATAAAGCCTGAAGTCAGAACCCAAAATTTGAGGGAGGGCTTGGTTTGAGAGAAAAATGAAAATCGAGCCCCAATATGAGAACTAAGAACACACAAACAATCTGATTAACTATTGGATTTTTGGATTATGAACAACTTAGCATCATGACTAACTTTACGGAATATTGATGCTAATTAACACTTGCTACTAGGCTTAAGGCTATATTAAAATAATAATATAAATTTTTTTCTGTAGTACCCTCCAAATTTATAAAACATGTTACAGTCTGTAACACTTGGTATCAAGAATGTAGTGTACACACACACCTTTTTTCAATAACCAGGTCCAATAAGCATTACTGTTACATTAATATTGGGTAGAAATGAGAATGACTTTTCTATGAGGCAACTATAAACCAATGCACTAAAAAAAAGTAATAATAAAAATTCACAAATGTGAAAAACACTAGGAAAAGTTAATAGAGTTAGAAAAATAAAAAACTAAAAAAACAAATTATTTGGGCTCCACATGATTAAAAGTAGCTCTGTTTCTGAAGGAAAGTACTCCCGTCAGACGATATGACACAATTTTGTTTTTTTAAATTCCAAATAGAATTATTGAATTGAATGGTGGTTTAGATATGTCATGTGGTGAAGATTGTGGCAGAGGAATAGATAGCAGCAATTGAAATTGTGTGTTATCGCCTTCGTGTTAACGGAGGTCAACATACTTATCTAACAAGTTTTCAAGTTGATGCTTCTTTAGTTGGCCTTAAAACCTAGCCTTGTATGTGCTATTTTTATACGAGAAATGATGAATTCCATTAAGACTGTTAGTTTGTAGAAAAACATTATTTTTCGGCTTGATCAACACTTTGTGAATTTATACTTGGTCCATCTTTCCATCATTGGATGTATATTTGTATTTACAAAAATAATTAAACTGATATCTTGTGATGGGTGTGCGTATTGCCTGAGTTATGTGTATTGCGTGCAGGTATTCAGTATGGAGGGACCTTATTCGGACGATGACATTGATGTAGTTCGTAGACGTTAGGCCGAGTGTTTTTTAGAAGTCATTACTTGAAGGTGCGCACTACATTTTATTTTGGTTTAAGGAACAAATATCTATGATGAAACCTTTTTTTTAATGTGACTTGTGAGTGGTTGTTGTTTTGAACACTTGATGAATATTGTGATTTTTTTTCGTTGTTTTGGGGTGGTTCGAAGGGATTGAGATGTATAGTATTGTATATTTGATGTTTTACATTTGATGAAAGCGGTATAAAAATTCAAATTTCTAGAACCTTTTTTGGGAAAAGACGTTATAAAAGTGTGTTTATACTAGAACGTATACTAAAAGTGATGTTCTTAAAGGCAAAACTTTCCAGAACGTATTTTCGAAAATACCGTTCTAGAAAGTTATACTTTCCAGATCGGTTTCTCATAAAGACGTTCTGGAACCCTGATCGTTATTTAAATAAAATACTGTTCTGGAAAGTATCACTTTCCAGAACGTCTTTTTGAAAAATCGTTCTGGAAAGTATCCCTTTCCGAAATGTCTTTTTAAAGAACCGATTTGAAAAGCATAACTTTCCAAAACGGTATTTTCGAAAAACCGTTCTAAAATTTGGCAGATCAACATGTGATGGTACAGTTATAGAACAGAATTTTTTTTTCTAGAACGCCTTTTTTTTCCCCTTCTAGAAAGTCTGCCAATCCAGAAGGGTAAAAAAAGACGTTCTGGAAAGTACAGACTTTCTAAAACTATGTCGCTACAGAAGGCACAGAAAGGCGTTCTGGATAGGTAGAATTACCCTTCTGGATATGCAGTTTGTTAATTCATTTTTCTACAACTCTTGTTTTCAACACGCTTGGTATTCATAGTTCGATTCTTGATTTTATTTCTTTAATTTTAGATTATAAGTTTTCGTAATACAACTGTTTTGATTTTGGCTTTCTTTGATTTTGATGATTCGTTGCTGTTTTTATCTGAACAGCTTGTGAATTGTTTGGTCATTTTATCGTTCATGCATTCTTGCTTGTTTGATTCATTGTAATTTGTAGCTAATTTCGTGTTTATCTATGTTCTTATCATTTGATTGAACACATTTCGTTATTGCTTGTTCTTCGTTGTTTATTCAATTCGTTTTCAATTATTATGTTTGAAATTCAATTTGATGCTTACTTGAATCGTTTACTAGTTTAATTTTAATTATTAAGACAAAACAAACAAATAACTAATTTGATCGCGTGTTTAGTTTATATTTGTGTTTAAACGAACATTTTCAAACTCCGATTGTCATTCCTCGAGAGATTCGGTTCGAGTCAACTTGCCACTTACAACTGCTCTATTCTCTTGCGGACAAGCTTTTTATTTTTATAAAAAGTAAGTGTTTTAAAAAGTTTGATTCACTCCTCCATTTTCTTGGGATACTTCACTGGCTACAAAGGCTACAAAGTTCTAGTCCCTTCTAGCAAAACTATAATTACAAGGGATGTTCTTTTCATTGAACAAGTCTTTCCATGTCTTGTTTCCACTTTTGTTAATTGATTTGTACATATTTATGTGTGATTTTTATATGTTTATGTGCCTTGTCGTGTGTTCTTTGGTCGAGTTTTAGTCAATTTTGTCCCGTATTTCCTTATTTTGCATTTTCGTAGCTTTTGTCGTCTTTTTAATAATTTTCGTATTTCTCTTTTACTTTTTATTGAATTTTATGTTATTTTGATTTTATTTGTTTTAGGGAATTCGATCAATCCTAAGAGCGTTCCCGAGGATCATAACTGGTTCGATTTGAAAAAAACACGACTCGAACCCGTGAAGCACAACCACTGATCGACGCGCCATTGACGCCCAGTCGATGCGTTGTCGATGCCCAGTCGATGCGCCATCGACGGGGCTATTTCCCAGAATTGGTGGTCAGGCCATTTTGGATAAAATGACTATTTTGCCCCCCATTTTCACCACTATATATATAACTTTCCATTCTCATGTTAGAAGCTCTTGAACTCCTAGGGTTTGACAAGCCCAAGGTTGTTCTTATTTTCTTCATGAATTTTCAGCTTTTAGTTTTTAGTAAATTATAAATTCTTAAACATTGCTCGAATGTTTGTCATAAGTTTAATCTCAATTCGGGCTCTTCCAATTTGAACGATGAAACTCTCCAATTCTAATTAGTCTGATTTCCATTTTCCTTGTTTTATTATTATAATTTCTTGTTGCTTTGTTCACGAGTTTTTGTGTTGGAATTGTGATGTTCTTGATTAGTAATTATTTTTCTTGCATTTCTCATGATTTAATGTTATATAATTGTTAGAAGTTTATATGAATATAATTGTTGATCTTCAAGCTTAGTTTCCATTATTGCGTTATTTCAAGCTTTTTATATCTAATCGTGTACATGTTTGCGTTGAGTTTGTATTGTTGGATTGCTTGATGATTGTTGGTTAAAAATCACGGGTCTAGTTCCCAGATGAGTTTAGAACCATCAATTGGGTTTGTCGGGTGTTTAATCTACAAGTTGAGATTGACAAACCCAACTCGTAGATTAAGTGTTCGATGAAATGTCAATTGATCGTGGAGACGAATCTAGAGCCCTAGACACCCGTTTTATTAATCTTTCTAAAGTTTTTGATTTCATTGCTCGTCATTTAAATCATCGTCTTAGTTATTACTATTAGGATTAGAAGTATTATGATGAGAAAGAGAAGCAATAAAAACGACACAATAAATTATTTACCCAGTTCATCAGAGAGAGATTCTGACTAAGTCTGGGGGGCGCTGCCAAGCCAGGAGTTTGTACTATAATAGTTTTTGAGATAGAGTTACAATTACACAACCAGGATATTTATAACCAGGCTTGGATGTACAGTACTTCAGGCTCCACAACCCAACAATTACAACTTTAAAACTAAAATTTGATCGCGTGCTTATAATAGCTTTTCGTTATTTTCTCGTTCGTGAAATCAAACACGAGAATTGCTTCCGATTAGTCTTCCTTGAGAGACTCGACTCGAGTCAAACTTATCACTTACAATTGATCCATTATCTTGTAGATGAACTTTTATTTTAATAAAAATGTAAGTGCAAAAAAGTTCGATCCATTACTGTCAAAGAAAGTACAAATAGAATTACTTCTTTCATCTCACATCCCATAATTACCACAATAAACAAGCCTCAAACCCCTTCCTCCAATGATAACACAACTGCATCGGTTCTCGCTTCACCTACTCGGTTTGTCACATCATCTTCTAAAATCAAGTCTAAGCATATCTCACCTAAGTTTTATTCAACCTCGAACCATCTATCCAAAAACACATCAGCAACTCAATCATCTCAATCTCAATCTAATTCTCAAATCATTCATCTCATGCCACTGCACCTCTCTTTTTTCATTTACTTATTGAGAAAGGTAAATCTGAAACTGCTGCCTCACTAAATACACACCATATGATCACTAGATACAAAAATTTCAAGCACATAGCTTTCAAAACCAAACCTTAGGTTGAGTATGAACCCTAAACCCTTGAAGAAACCTTAACCAACACACCATGGTTTCAAGCCATGTTTGAAGAAATCTCTGCACTGAACAAGAATCAAACCTGGACATTGGTACCTTTGACACCTCATAAGACCATTGTTGGCTACAGATAGGTGTATAGGATCAAAAGCTGATTGTAACATAACAAGGTATAAAGGAGAAATTGTGGTAAAAGGATACTCCAAGATAGCTGGCAATGACTTTGAAGAGACCTTTATCCCTGTTGTAAAACCTGTATACCATCAGAACTGTCCTTTCTATTGAAGTTACTTATAAATGGAAAGTTAGGCATTTAGATGTTTGAAATGTCTTTTTAAATGGTAATTTGGAACAAGAAAAATATATGCAGAAGCCTCCTAGTTTTGAGAAACATAACTCTAAGCATCTTGTTTGTAAGTTGTCAAAAGCTCTTTATGGATTGAAACAGGCTCCTAGAGCCTGGTTTGCTAAACTGAAGAAAGTTCTGTGTCAACTCAAATTTAAGTTTTTTGAAGTTGACAATTTCTTTTGTTATTAAATCACTAAGTAGTGCTGTATTTCGATGCTTATTTATGTAGATGATATTCTTATCACTGGAAATAGTCTTAAAGAAGTCTCTAATGTAATCTAAGTCCTTAATGAATCTTTCTCACACAGAGATTTAGGACATGTGCATCATGAAAGAGTAGTTTTGGTGGTGTTGAAATAAAAAAAAGGTAGGTTCATGGCTTGGTATTATCGAAATTCGATTGTTCGTAGAGATTAATGTGTTTTTAGCTTGTGATATAGAGGAAAAGTGAAATAAATAGAAATTAGATGAAACTACAACTAACTATGAAAGAAAATGCAAGTATTTAGTATGCCTCGTGCGTATGCCTAATGTAAATAACAAGCAAGAATGAAAACAAGCAACAAAAAGCAATGTTTCACCAAGTACAAATAAAACAACCTAAAGTACAACCATGCATGCATGATCATAAAATTGAAAATAATGCAAATTAACAAAAATTGAAAGTACCAATAGAAAAAGAAATAAAATTTGACGTGAAAGTTTAAAACTTTTCGAAAAATAACAAGAAACGAAGAGTAGATCTAGGATTTAACATAAGACTATGCATGAAAATAAAATCCACAATAAAGCATATGAAATACTCAAAATAAAAATGAACCGAGACTCGATCTATGATCTTGGTGTGTCACTCACCTAGATTCCATAGTCAATTAACAAGATCTAACAACAATTCTAATAGCTAAGGCAAAATGCATAAATTGAAGAACAAGCATAAGCATATGAAATACTCAAAATAAAAATGATCAAGGACTCGATCTATGATATAGATGTGTCACTCACTTAGATTCCATAGCCAATTCACAAGATCTAACAATTAATCTAAGAGCTGAGTCAAAATTCATAAAATGAAGAACAAGCATGAAAATTAAAGGAAAGCATGAAATTAAAAGAAAGCTTACTTGAATTAAGGAAAGGAACAACAAACTTAAATGAAATAGCAATCCAAAATAAAATCCAAGGGAGTACTTGAATTCTTCTTAAGCTTACAAACCCAAGGAAAAAACTTGAAATTTTTATCTAAGAACTAGAGAGAGAAAATAGATCTAAAACTAGAGAGAGAGAGATTTAGTCCCAAACTCGTGCAAGGGTTGGGTGCAGTGAGTGGTTGTCTACAAAATGAGAGAAGTCTATACTAGGTTAGATTAGGGGTAAATGGGTTAAATAAGCCTTAAAAGATTTGATTTCCTGGGTTTGACCATGTTTGACCCGAAATGACCCCTTGGCTTGATGTTTGGCATGAGCACATGCACGAGCACAGGCGTGGGCACAGGCTGGGCGCTGGCACAGGCGTGGGCACAGGCATGGGCACAAGCGTGGGCACAGGCTGGGCGCTGCTGTTGGCTTGCCTTGGCGTCGGTGTTGGCATCGCTTGGCTTGAGTTTTAGGCCTCAATGCCTTGGCTCGAACCTAGACTAATCCTGGCATGAATTTAATTCATTGAGACACCTATGAAATAAGAATTTTTAACATAAAAACTCAAGAATCACACTCATCCACAAATTAAATGAACAAATTTAACCAAATCAAGTATAAAATCAAAAAGAAACCCAAAAAATAAAAAAAAACAGAAAATAACCTAATAACCTAACCAAACTCGACTCGAAACCATTATAAACGAAACTAAAGCCTAATTAAAAATACGAGAAGAATACACAATTACATGCAAAACACATCACTTTCTTGGATTTCAGGTTACTCGCACTGAAAATGGAGGTTTACATCTGTGTCAACATCAGTACATCAATCAGCTTCTTAACAAAGTACATTTACCTGAGGCCAAAGCATTATCTCCTATGATCACCTCTCCTCCCCTGTCCAAGTATGTTGGAGATTACATTGTCAATGGTGCAGTCTATAGAAGCATTGTTGGAGGGTTTCAGTATGCCACAATCACAAGGACAGATATTGCCTTTAGTATTAATAAACTAATTCAGTTCATACATCAAACCTTGGATACACACTGGAAGGCAGCTAAGAGAGTTCTCAAATACTTAGCAGGGGCATCTACTCATGGTCTTACCTTGAACAGGTCAGCTGACTTTAACATAAGTGGTTACTTTGATTCTAAATGGGCCAACGATGTAGATGACAGAAAACCAGTAATAGGTTTCTATATTTTCTTGGGAAAGAATATTGTGTCATGGTGCTTCAAGAAATAATCCACTATATTTAGGTGAAGCACAGAATCAGAATATAAGTGTCTAGCTCACTGTGTTTCTGAGCTTCTATGGATCAAGTCCCTTTTGAATGAGATTCAAATGCGTCAAAAAAGAGCTCATATTATTTGGGTTGATAACATTGGATTATCTCATCTAGTAGCAAATCCATTTTTACACTACAAGGCTAAGCACAATAGGCTTGATCTACATTTCATCAGAGAAAAGATTAGAAGAAACATCTTCGAACTCCAATATGTTCCTTCTAAAGAACAGACATCAGATATATACCAAATTCAAATCAAACTAACTGTTGCTCCTTCATCTGGTTTGATTTGAGGTGGCTGTTGAGAGATGTCTGCATGAGTTTGCATGCACAGTAATGTGCACCTGCCTATGTCAGTATCCTCTCAGCATCTGGCTTGTATGAACCAGTTGGTGGTGTCGTTTAATGTAGTTCTTAATTAGGTCTAATCTCAGCCATAAATTTGTCAATTGATTGTTTTATGTGATCAATCACGTAAACCCCAGTATAGCCTTTTCCTGTTGCTATAAATAGCCATGTAATCAGCCGTTGTAATTGTCAATAAATGAAAGCTTATTCCTCTCTTTCCCGTTTTATTTTGTCAGCTTGATTAGCCTTTATACAGCTTTTTCACACAAATGTCAAATAAAAGTATGATATATGTGTTTCTAAACATAATTGTAGACCTGAAGTTTTGTTTTTTTAAAATAGTTTTTTAATGAGACTATACAACCTATATTGTTGAAAAACCCCTCCCCAAGTCGTGCTTGCATTTTTCATTGCTCATGGATTTTATAATTAATAATCCCAAGTTTTATACTTTTTTTTCTTGGTTCTCAATAAAAAGAACAAATAAATAGAAAAATATTCTTAATACTAAGAAAAAACATCAATGAATACTCGAGTCCTATCTCATATGAGGAATTGTGCAGCAAACATATTAAACAAAGCAACTAAAGCTGATGGCTTTGAACTTGAAAGGAGCATATTCACTTGTTTGTGTATGCACTGCATTGATGATCAAGAAATACAACCTTCACCCTTTTTATATATAGGATGGCTGAGCACATAAAACCTAGGGCACTGAATACAAGTGTAGTTACATAAGTGGTGGAGCTAAACCCTAGGAGTCTAACGGTGCAAATAAACGGAGCTAACATTGCCAGCTAATAAGACAACCAAAGCTGGATGAGCTGGACTGTGGTGTGCTCCTGTGCATGCCTATGCATGGGATTACACGGGGATCAGTCTTGTCCTTTTACAGGCCCCCTCAATTCGAATGAGGTGCAAGGGATGACCATAGCTTTTCCCTTAACCGAGTGAAGGATTGGTTGGACAAAGTCTTTGTGAAGATGTCTACAACTTGGTCAAAAGCTTGTACATGTTGAACTTTGATAACCTGATCAATAACTTTATCCTTAACAAAATGCAGATCAATCTCTAGATGCTTCATTCTAGAATGGTGCACTGGATTTTCGGCAAATGAAACCGCACTCAAGTTATCTACCCACACAATTAGAGGATGAGTTTGTGTCACTTTCAGTTCCTTGAACAGTGTTTTTAACCATATCAAATGACAGGTAACTTTTGTTAACCCCCTGAATTCAGCCTCTGTGCTACTTCTAGAAATAACTGTTTTTTTCTTTGAACTCCAAGTGATCAGATTTCCTCCCATATAAATATAAAAGCCTGAAGTGGATCTCCTGTCATCAGGATCACTAACCCAGTCAGCATCTGTAAAAGCTACAAGCTGAGTGGATGGTGAGGCTTTAAATTTCAGTCCATAATTAATGGTGCCTACAAGATATCTGAAAATTCTCTTCAATGCCTTCCAATGACTGTCAAGAGGAGACTGCATGAATTGACTAATTTTGTTCACACTGTAGGATGGTTCAAGCCTTGTAATTGTCACATATTGGAGGGCTCCAACCAAACTTCTGTAGCTAGAAGCATTAGGGATAGGGCATCCTATATTCCTGGACAGAGGTGCATTAGTGATCATAGGTGTATCAGTTCCTTTTGCTTTATCCATGCAGGCTCTTTTAAGTAGGTCCCTGATATATCCCTCTTGTGAAAGGAACAAACCATCTTTTGTCTGTTTGAATTCTATTCCAAGAAAGTAGTGTATACTTCCCATGTCTTTCAGTGTGAAGTAACTGCCAAGATGCTGAACAAAATTTTCCACTTCCACTTTCTGAGTTCCTGTGACAATGATATCATCAACATATGACATGATGATCATACTTGTAGTATTGGTATGTTTATAAAACAAACAACTGCCAGCCTTGAAGCACTAAAGCCCATGGATTGGAGGATTGAGTTCAGTTTGTTGGACCAAGCCCTGGAAGCTTGTTTGAGACCATATAGGGATTTCTCTAACCTGCACACAAGTTTATTGTTGTTCCCTATCTCAAAGCCAGGTGGATGTGTCATATATAGGTCTGTTTCCAAATCACCATTCAGAAAGGCATTTGCCACATCTAGCTTCTTGATGCACCATGATTTAGAAATATCTAAGGATAGTACAACTCTGATAGTAGAAGGTTTAACCACTGCACTGAAAGTCTCTGTAAAGTCAAAACCTGGTGTCTATGTGTAGCCTTTAGCAACTATTCTGGCCTTGTATCTGTTTAGAGTTCCATCAACATTCTTTTTGACTTTGTAAATCCATTTGCAACCTATAAGCTGTTTATCTGGGGGTAAAGTGCTGAGAGTCCATGTCTGATTCTTGGAAAGTGCATTCAATTCCTTTTGCATTGCACATTTCCACTCAGGTCTGTTCAAGTCCTCCTTTAAGGTATTAGGTTCCTGCACAAATCCAGTTACTTGATAGACTTTGGGCTTATAAATTCCATATTTTGACCTGGTGGTCACGTGGTGGCCTCTTGGTTCATTGCTTGTTGGTTCCTGCACATCAGTGTTAGTGGTAGCAGCAAGAGGTACATGAATACTATCAATAGGTAAATCCACATAAATTCTACCACTCTGAAGCTCATGATGTGATGAGGGTGTGGAATTTTGATCAGAATCAGAATCATTGTGCGTGTGATTAGGGGAAAGATGTTGCTGAGGTGTTTCTTGTAGACTAGGTTCAGTATGGTCAAAGGAAGAATGAGGTGGACTATCTGAAGGAAAAGAAGTGATTTTCTCATTGTTCTGAGGTAATGATGGTACAGTGGGAATGGTAAGAGAAGGTAAAATGATATCATTGTTTTCAGTGTTGATTCTTTTAAGGAAGGGAAAGGAATTTTCATCAAAGACAATGTGTCTTGTGATGAGAAGTTTGTTGTTAGGCAAGATAACTCTATAGCCCTTATGAGAGTTACTATAACCCATAAAAGTCCTAACCATGCTTCTGAATTGAAGCTTATTGGAATTATAAGGCCTCATATAAGGATAACACTTGCAGACAAAAACTCTGAGATGATGGAGGTCAGGTTTGGTTTTGGTGAGGATCTCATGAGGGCTCTTGTAATTGAGGTGTTTTGAGGGGGGTTTTGTTGATCATATAAACAGCAGAAGTGAAAGCAGAATCCCAATGCCTTTGAGGAATGTGTGAAGTTACTAGAAGGGCCAAACCTACTTCAATGATATGTCTATGCTTTCTCTCAGCAAGACCATTTTGCTCAGGGGTGTAGGGACAAGACATCCTATGTTTAATGCCATGATCAAGAAAAATTTTGGACAGGGCTATGAATTCTCCTCCACCATCACTTTGAACAGCCTTGACATGTTTATTGTATTGAGTTTGTAAAAGTGTACAAAGGCTTGATATGTGTCAGATTTATGTTTGAGTAAATATATCCAAGTATATCTGGAGGCATGATCAATGAAACTCAAATAGTAATTGAAACCACTATAGGATTTTGTGGGTGCAGGTCCCCATAAATCAGTATGAATCAAGTCAAACAAGTTATAACTAGATTCAGAATCAGGAAAAGGAAGCTTATGAAATTTGGACTGTAAGCATGGAACACATAAAGACATATTTTTATTAACAGAGAAAGGTATATGACAATGAGTGAGAGCTCTTTTAACAACATCAGAGGAAGGATGGCCTAGTCTAGAATGCCAAAGTTCCAAACTTGGCTTATTCTTAACTTCTAAAGAGTTAACAGCTAGAGGGCCCTTATTGGAGAGTCTCTCTGGTAGATGATGAAGCCTTGATTTGGAGTTAACAAGGTTGAAGGTGTAAAGCCCATTCTTAACCATCCCTTGGAGTAGCACCACTACTGTTACCTGATCCTTCACAAGACAAATGTTGGGATGAAACTCAAATAAAACATGATTGTCCCTAGCAAACTGACTCACACTAATTAGATTTTTTGTGATGTGAGGGACATGAAGTAAATTTTTAAGGACAAATGAGTGTGGGAAATGAGCTTCAGGGGATTGAAGGAATTACCATAATGATTGATATTCAAACCTATGTCATTACCAATCTGCACCTTGTCTGTTCCATGGTAATCAGCTGCTATATTGAGATTTCCAAGGTCATAAGTCACATGGCTATTAGCTCCTGAATCAGGGTACCAATTGAAATCTGCAGTATAGTGTGAGTCACTGTTTGTGGCATTAGAAACATTAACATTGTGATTCCCAATTGAGCCTTGAGTGTAGTTCGGTCCATATGAGTTGTTGTTGTTGTTGTTGTTTCTGTTGGGTGGAGTGAAATTGAGATCTGACCTATAAAAACACTTATGTGAAGTGTGATTGTTGTTGTGGCAGATTTGGCATCTTGCTCTTGAGTTGTAATATCCTCTTCCTCTTCCTCTAAAACTGCCTCTACTTCTTCCACCCCTGCTGCCTTGATTGAAGGGGCTGTTCCTGCCTCTGCCACTTGTATTGCTTCTATTTTCTTGCCCTTGTGTGGTGAAATTGATAGAGAAATCTCTATTTTCATTTGCATTACTGTTGTAATGTGCCTCTGTGCCTTCAATTCTTGTTTCAAAACTCAACAGGACTGAGTAGGCCTCCATTAAGGTGCAAGGTGGTATTTTTGTGGATAGAGACACCAAAACAGGGTTGCAATCTTGAGGTAGGCCTGAGAGGATGTACAAGAGCTGATCCCTTTCACTGACTCTTTCTCCTGCTGATCCAAGGAGGTCACAACAGCCTTTTATCTTGTTCAGGTACTCTCTCATTGACATGTTCTCCTTTCTGATTGTTTGAAGTTGAAGTCTGTATTGTAGGATCTTGGCATCATTTTGGCTAGCAAATGTTTTCTCAAGACACTGCAAAATTTCTTGGGATGTAGTCAAGCCCACAGTAGTGACCAATATACTTTCAGATAATGAAGACAGGATCCAAGAAGCCAGTAGCTGATCTTGCATATTCCAAAATAAATATGAAGGGTTAGGCAGAGTGGTTTCAAGGGATGGTCCTGGCAAGAAGGGATCTGGAGGTTCTGCAGAGCCATTGATGTAATGCTCTAATCCGTACCCTCTTATAGCTGCAAGGATTTGTTGTTTCCAAATAAGATGGTTTGACTCATTCAGTTTAACACTAATTAATTGGGATTGAAGAGATACTGGTTGAGGAATTTGTGTGATGGTGTTTATGACAACAGCATGTGGCTCAACTGCCATGATTCATAAAGAGAAAAGGATAAAAACTGCAGCAGGGAAACGGATCATAGCTTAATAGTCCTGATACCATAAAAAGAGTTGTGCAGCAAACATATTAAACAAAGCAACTAAAGCTGATGGCTTTGAATCTGAAAGAAGCATATTCACTTGTTTGTGTATGCACTACATTAATGATCAAGAAATACAACCTTCACCCTTTCTATATATAGGGTGGCTGAGCACATAAAACCTAGGGAATCGAATACACGTGTAGTTACATAAGTGGTGGAGCTAAACCCTAGGAGCCTAACGGTGCAAACAAATGGAGCTAACATTGCCAGCTAATAAGACAACCAAAGCTGGATGAGCTGGACTGTGGTGTGCTCATGTGCATGCCTATGCATGGGATTGCATGGGGATCAGTCTTGGCCTTTTACATCTCAAACCTACAAATCATGATACACCGAAGAAAACAACAAAAAAATATAAAAATATTCTTAATAATAAGAAAAAACTTCAATGAATACATATAAATCACATGACACTATGATAATGATTGCCTATGTTTTGCTTTTGAAAATCTTGAAAATGAAAGGTAGAAGAAAATCTAAAAAAGAAAGGTGTTTTTTAAGTGCGTGAATGGATATASTCCCTCTGGTCAAATTTATAAGACGTTTTGAACTTAAGCACACTTATTAAGAAATATAGTAAAATGACTAATTAACCCACATTAATGCCATGGTTCTCTCTTCCACTCACGTCGTGAGTTTCTTTTTTTCCTTTGCTCCTCGTTTTTAGCAGATAACTTTTCAAATGAAAAAAAAAACCATAATTAACAAAGTTAATCAAACGTGTAATGAACACTACAATATGTTTTCATTATACTAGAAGATAACTTTTCAAATGAAAAAAAAAAAAAACACCCCATAATTAACAAAGTTAACAAACGTGTAGATAATGAACACCACGAGATGTTTTGCTATTTTTCTCTTATTTTTTCTCCAATACAACTGGTTTTTTATATACAACAAATATTAATATTTGTTTACTTTTTTTCATGTCCATTTTGAAAAGGATTACAACTTTATTGTCCTTATCCAGTAATCAATTTTAATAAACTCAAGTTTTTATTTATTTATTTTGTTATTATCGAATTCCATTTTATTTTATTTTCATTTTATCATTATCCACGAATTACAAGTTTTAATCCATTTTAATGGTTAGATAAAGAGTACAATCTATTTTCTTTATCTAGTATAAATGTTAGTCTAATTAATAAAACTCCGTTTATCTATTTTGTTATTATTGTAAAAATCTATTTTATATTATTTTTCTCACAAATCATTCTATGCTTATTTCTATTTTATTAGAATCACAAGTCATTTAGTATTTATTTTCTTAACTAATCACTATCGATTTTTTCAACCTTTGATATTCAGAAATTTTGATGTCTCAAATGGGGAAAAAAAAGGAAAAATGACATTATGTATTACTGCGAGGAGTTGAAACGATCACTTAAATAAATGAGATTATATGAGAGAGAGAGAGAGAGAGTTATTTAGAGGATAATGGAAGAAAAACAGAATTTGTTTCTTAAACGTCATTTAAATGAAACAGATTTGGGACTTTTAAACGTCTTATAAATTGGAATTGAGGGAGTAAGAAAAAAAATGTAGTTATTAAAGTTAACTTTAATATGAAAGAAAAAGTAAATAATGATTGGTAGTTAAAATATATGGGGTAGATTAGGTGGGGCCAACTCGGGCCCGGGTATCTTTGTCTGAGCAGTGTTTAGTAATAATAAAATTAAAATAGAAAATTAGTAAAATTGTATGAGTTAAAAAAAATCTCATTTATATCCAAACAATGTTACAATATATATATATATATATATATATATATATATATATTTTTTAAATCCTCCAACTCACACCAATTTTTATCAAATAGTGTAAAAAATAAGAAAATATATAATAATGAACCTATTTATTTTCTTAAAAAATACTTCGGCCTAGCACATATTTACCTCCAGGTTATACAATTGATTAAAGTTATTTGAGTGAATAGTAAAATTTATTAAACATTGTATAATTATAATTGGTGATAGAATAATTTATTTTTAAAAAATGAATTGAGAGATGAAAAATTGATATTTAATTAAATAGGGCAACACTCTTCTTAGGCCGGACTAACAGATCATCCGTTAGGCCAAAATTTCATATCAATACATTATAGTGCAAAAAATAATACATTATAATAAAAAATCAATACATCATAGTATAAATACATCACTGTACAAAAAACCAATACATATTAAATATATGAACATTTAAAACTTCCTTTTTTTTGTATAATTATAGCCTCAACATATATAACGGTTTTTATTCTAAAACCAACACACTGTGTGTCTCCCCAGGCAAACAGAACATGAAAATCGTCCCTTGCCTGCTCCCCATTAGCCAGCACTTAGCATAAAACAACCTACGAATATATTAAAAATATTTTCTAATTCCACAATTTAGGGGAGATATAACACATAAATATACTCCCTTATGTGTGTTATATAATAACAAACAGGGATCATATTCCATGATCACCATAATTAAAGCAGTCATTTCTCATTGATATTTCTTTTTGTACGAGAAAAAATAAAAGAGAAGATGTAAACGAAAAAGAAACGAGAAAATGAAAAAAAAAAAAAAAAAGGAAGTTTTTATCTTAAACCCCAATCGTTTAAAATTAAGAAAATCCAACCTAATGTATACGAATTTCACTATTTGCCTCCTACATCCAGATTCAAGCCAAGAAAGTCCGTCGATAATTGACCAAGAAAATTGGGAATTTGATCAAGACAAGTTTTATTTTGCCTCGATAAGTTTTTTTACTTTATCATCAAAACTTACTTTCATTTTATGACGCATTGACCCCTTGAGTTTAGTTAATTACCCTCCCAATCGCGATTATAACAACAACAAACAAAAAAAAAATTCAAATTTATACAAAAAGGGAATATGTTAGAATTAA
>BMAC01000242.1:1001990-1021242 GCA_014905375.1 Phtheirospermum japonicum
ATTATACTAGAAGATAACTTTTCAAATGAAAAAAAAAAACACCCCATAATTAACAAAGTTAACAAACGTGTAGATAATGAACACCACGAGATGTTTTGTTATTTTCTCTTATTTTTTCTCCAATACAACTGGTTTTTTATATACAACAAATATTAATATTTGTTTACTTTTTTTCATGTCCATTTTGAAAAGAATTACAACTTTATTGTTCTTATCCAGTAATCAATTTTAATAAAACTCAAGTTTTATAATAAGAAAAAACTTCAATGATACATATAAATCACATGACACTATGATAATGATTGCCTATGTTTTGCTTTTGAAAATCTTGAAAATGAAAGGTAGAAGAAAATCTAAAAAAGAAAGGTGTTTTTAAGTGCGTGAATGGATATACTCCCTCTGGTCAAATTTATAAGACGTTTGAACTTAAGCACACTTATTAAGAAATATAGTAAAATGACTAATTAACCCACATTAATGCCATGGTTCTCTCTTCCACTTCACGTCGTGAGTTTCTTTTTTCCTTTGCTCCTCGTTTTTAGCAGATAACTTTTCAAATGAAAAAAAAAAACCATAATTAACAAAGTTAATCAAACGTGTAATGAACACTACAATATGTTTTCATTATACTAGAAGATACTTTTCAAATGAAAAAAAAAAAAACACCCAATAATTAACAAAGTTAACAAACGTGTAGATAATGAAACACCACGAGATGTTTTGCTATTTTTCTCTTATTTTTTCTCCAATACAACTGGTTTTTTATATACAACAAATATAATATTTGTTTACTTTTTTTTCATGTCCATTTTGAAAAGGATTACAACTTTATTGTCCTTATCCAGTAATCAATTTAAATAAACTCAAGTTTTTATTTATTTATTTTGTTATTATCGAATTCCATTTTATTTTATTTTCATTTTATCATTATCCACGAATTACAAGTTTTAATCCATTTTAATGGTTAGATAAAGAGTACAATCTATTTTCTTTATCTAGTATAAATGTTAGTCTAATTAATAAAACTCCGTTTATCTATTTTGTTATTATTGTAAAAATCTATTTTATATTATTTTTCTCACAAATCATTCTATGCTTATTTCTATTTTATTAGAATCACAAGTCATTTAGTATTTATTTTCTTAACTAATCACTATCGATTTTTTCAACCTTTGATATTCAGAAATTTTGATGTCTCAAATGGGGAAAAAAAAGGAAAAATGACATTATGTATTACTGCGAGGAGTTGAAACGATCACTTAAATAAATGAGATTATATGAGAGAGAGAGAGAGAGAGAGTTATTTAGAGGATAATGGAAGAAAAACAGAATTTTGTTTCTTAAACGTCATTTAAATGAAACAGATTTGGGACTTTTAAACGTCTTATAAATTGGAATTGAGGGAGTAAGAAAAAAAATGTAGTTATTAAAGTTAACTTTAATATGAAAGAAAAAGTAAATAATGATTGGTAGTTAAAATATATGGGGTAGATTAGGTGGGGCCAACTCGGGCCCGGGTATCTTTGTCTGAGCAGTGTTTAGTAATAATAAAATTAAAATAGAAAATTAGTAAAAATTGTATGAGTTAAAAAAAATCTCATTTATATCCAAACAATGTTACAATATATATATATATATATATATATATATATATATATTTTTTAAATCCTCCAACTCACACCAATTTTTATCAAATAGTGTAAAAAATAAGAAAATATATAATAATGAACCTATTTATTTTCTTAAAAAATACTTCGGCCTAGCACATATTTACCTCCAGGTTATACAATTGATTAAAGTTATTTGAGTGAATAGTAAAATTTATTAAACATTGTATAATTATAATTGGTGATAGAATAATTTATTTTTAAAAAATGAATTGAGAGATGAAAAATTGATATTTAATTAAATAGGGCAACACTCTTCTTAGGCCGGACTAACAGATCATCCGTTAGGCCAAAATTTCATATCAATACATTATAGTGCAAAAAATAATACATTATAATAAAAAATCAATACATCATAGTATAAATACATCACTGTACAAAAAACCAATACATATTAAATATATGAACATTTAAAACTTCCTTTTTTTTTTTTTTTTTAAGAAAAAGGTTTCAAAATGAAATGGCAATTAATTGATGCCTATATTCTCATGTACATGAAATCCATACATCAACAATCATTCTGATATCTCGAGATTAAGAAAAAAAAGGGTATAATTATAGCCTCAACATATATAACGGTTTTTATTCTAAAACCAACACACTGTGTGTCTCCCCAGGCAAACAGAACATGAAAATCGTCCCTTGCCTGCTCCCCATTAGCCAGCACTTAGCATAAAACAACCTACGAATATATTAAAAATATTTTCTAATTCCACAATTTAGGGGAGATATAACACATAAATATACTCCCTTATGTGTGTTATATAATAACAAACAGGGATCATATTCCATGATCACCATAATTAAAGCAGTCATTTCTCATTGATATTTCTTTTTGTACGAGAAAAAATAAAAGAGAAGATGTAAACGAAAAAGAAACGAGAAAATGAAAAAAAAAAAAAAAAAGGAAGTTTTTATCTTAAACCCCAATCGTTTAAAATTAAGAAAATCCAACCTAATGTATACGAATTTCACTATTTGCCTCCTACATCCAGATTCAAGCCAAGAAAGTCCGTCGATAATTGACCAGAAAATTGGGAATTTGATCAAGACAAGTTTTATTTTGCCTCGATAAGTTTTTTTACTTTATCATCAAAAAAAAAAAGATTCAAATTTAAAACTATTCCTAAAATAAACTCAAAAAAAAAATATTAATATAGTGATAAATTAATAATATAAAAAGTTGAACAAAAAATCCCAAAAAAACTGGACTTATATTCGATGGGTGATGTATTATTTTTTTTGGTATACGGTAATAATATAGAATTATTATAGTTAGATGACTTATATATATTGTTTTAGATTTATTTAAGTGAGTAGATTTGGTGCAAGTATAGAATATTAATATTATTAGGGTTCTATTACGAACATCCTTAAATGGGAGGCACCCTACTTTCGTTTTTTGTTGGAATCGAATGGCATGACAATTTAGGAGGTAAAGCGAAAATATATTTTGGGAAAATAATTTTTTTTAATAATTAAAATGATGATTTTGCCTTCAATAACCCCAAGTAGAATCAAAAGAATCTGAAGTTAGAATTATAAAATTGTGTAAGAAAATTCTAAGCCTACATACTATACATGTTTTTTTTGGCTTGCATCAAATTTTATTTTATTTTATTTTTTTTCTTTCTTTGTAATTTAATGCATTCTATATTATACGATATCTTGAAAGGTATTATTCCGGTCAGTCAACTCGCCCGATTCAATGAATTCAACTTGAACTCTCGAATGAGATTGTGTCTTTTCAAAACCTTATATTTCAGGATGCATTTATCAAACTCATACTCTCTCCATTTTTTAATAAGTGTCGTTTTAGAGTTTTTGTTCAAAATTAAGGAACATAATATTTGACCAAAATATTCTCAATCAATTAATAATATTCTCATTTAATCACTTCCATTTCTTTCAATTTAGTTATTCTATTACCATAAACTTGTTTATATTTCTTAAAATAAGAGGGGATAAAATTGGAATAAAGTGGTAAAGATTTCTAAAATGAAACTTAATTTGTAATAAAATTGAATCTCTAAAACGATACTTATTTTAAAACGGAGGGAGTATAGTTTAGGTTGCATTTATCAAGATTTATCTTAATTTACTCTTTTATTTCCATATTAATATTTTCTGTTTTGAATATACTTTTTTATTATATCTTTTATCAAATTGATAGTTGATAAAAACACGTTAGACAAAGTCAAATGTAAATATGTATATACGTGATGATTTTTTTTTATTTTTTAATATTATTTTTTAATATACAAAAATCCCGAGATGATATTACAATGCAAGAGATAAAAAAAGTTGAACAATACATGTTAAACTTATAAATTTTGTCTTATAAACAATATTTGGATTTAATAAATGATGTCAATTTTTTTTTTGTCTACAATAATATCATTTAATTTGTTTGTTGATTTATATTTTTCTTATTAAAAAGAAAATAAAATTCGACCTTTGTATCAATATAGAAGAATAAAATATTATTTATTAAATTCACATATTGTTTATATACGTTTTAAAACACATAAGTTATAATTAATTTTATCATATAACAATATCTGAACTTAATAGGTAATGTTGATTTTTTGGTCTATAATAATATAATAATATTTACTTGTCAATTTATAAAATACACCTTGTATTGTTTAACTTTTTTTGTGTTTAGTATTGGTATTTTATCTTGTGTTAAAACTTTAGGAAATTCTACGATTCCATGAGAGCACCATTTTTCACTTATCACAACCATTGATCAAAAGTTGGTTACAAATATTAGTAAATAGATGCATGTAAATGCTTCTTCACTTGATTACAACCATTAAATCAAAAGTTGGTTATAAATATTGTTAAATAAATGGATGTAAATGCAGAGGGGTGGGAGCTAGTGGCACTGTAGACATTTCCTAAAACTTTATATATTAAAAAGTTGTATTTTTAATTTTGTGTCATATAACATTTTTTTTTTATCGTAAAAATAATAACTTGATATAATATACCTCGACCAAAGTACCTGGCAACTCGTATTTTTTGTTGACCAGAATTCAAGAACCGAGTTAGCATAAGGAACATATTTGAATAGATATAAACAATTTGACTTCTTTCTTTCTATTGTTTGAGACAAGTTGGGAAAATAGACAATTCTTATACGGTGAAAGAAGTTAGGACGAAGTTATTAATAATAGATTACCTAGAGAAATACGTAAAAGAAATTTCCACCAAAAATTTAATAGTTGGCCCATTCTTAATCTTGGTAAAGTCTTGTTGCAATAAGATTTATTAAAAATAAAAAAAATGTTAAATTTTGATAGCTAAGAAATTTAGATGAGTTTTGAAACTGCAAGCACACACCTATGGATCTATGTCACCAAAAGCAATCACCACACATTTAAAATACAACCTCACTCGTGAATTCAGTTGAATTTCACCTAGTTGGCTAACAAGACCAGATGCACTTTCACAATCTCATAATATATTATAAGATGCATCAAAGTAAAAAAAAATAATAATAATAAATAAATTAAAAAAAATGCAAACCTTAGTTAGTGTATAATACAAGATACTTGCAATTTTTTCCTATAAAAAAAAGTGTCATTGTTGTCAACCTATGAAGCACGGATATTTCTACGAAAATATCGTAGACGTACCGGTTACTTATCGGATACGACACTTATACGAACACATATCAATACGTACGCATAAAGTGTCAGAGTTTAGAGAAAATTTTGACCGTCTCGACTCCTGAATTTAATAAATAAAACATAATAAGAATTTGAACTCATCTAATTATGAAACCACAAATTGAGAGATAATAAAAATATTTATATGTTTCAAGAAAAAAATAAAATATTTTTTATTGTATAAATAATTTACTTGTTTTATTTGTTTTTGAAACTTATCACATTTGAAATTTAAATATTTCTGATTTTTTAGTTTTTTTAGTTAATACTACTATATTTCAATAATATATATATTATGTATATATCTACCTTACCCTTATCTTTAAAATTTCAACAAATGACGTATCTCCGTACCGATATCGTACAGTGTCCTATACCTGTATTAGTGCTTCATAGTCGGCAACTTTCACATTTACTAAAGAGGCAAATTATAAAAATAGTGTACATTTTGTCAACTTTCAAAGATTATGAGACAAAAGCAAAAAAAGTGACGATTTTGGGAGGTAACTAGTCAAAGTCACTAGATTTTACACACACACTCATTTTGATTTGTTTATCAAACTCGTCTCAGATCATCCCACGATCTGCAAAACCAGAAACCCTGAAACACTAAAAATAAAATAAAAAAAAAATCAACTTTATCGAGCACGGGTACTGTTAATCTTGATCAGGGAGATGCACAAATATACAACACCAAGGAATAGAGTGGTCCAACTCCAACTTTGACTGACCATATATTTGAACTTCTCTCTCTATATATATAGATATAGAGTGTAGCATATATGTTTAATTTTTACCACCCTGCAAACACACAAATAAAACACTTGCATTATTAAGGTACAACAAAAAGGAAATACTAATCAATTAAGAATCTATCTATGAAAGTGAAACATGCTTTATCAAAATCAAGAACAATCAGCAAATATATACTATGAGATAAAACAAATCATTTGCATGTGGCTTTGCATCATTAAACACATTGTACAAATTAGGGATTTCTAAATACAATCTAGATGTCATAATTAAATATACATATATATATTTCTGATGAAACTTGAAACCCTAAAATTATAAATTAATACAAAAAATGGAATTAATTTTTTGAAAGAGTCTCCCTTCCAAGAGTTGAGGATAATCAATGGAGCTCTTGGAATGTACATGTTCTTCAAATAAGATGTCTTGAAAGATTCATGTTATATAAAAAATGTATAGTATATAATTGTTAGAAAAGAAAATAATGATACAATGTTAAAGTGACAGGCACTATACAATGTGAGATGAACATTTTGTGCACTATTAGTGGAGGAGGAACAGTTGTGATCTATAAAGAGATGTAGAGCCCTGTAGCACACATATTTATTAGTAAAATCAAATATCAAATAAATCAAGACTCTTAATTAGTAAGCACTAACAAATAAATTAGAATGAACATTATTCTACACACTACTAAAGAACCATTCAAACAAAAGAACCAGAAAAATAGGAAAAAACACCATAATATAACACAAAATCATAATATTAAACTAGCCCAAGCCCCTACTAACAAAGAAACACGCATTTGGTGTAATTAATTGATTACAGGTAAACAGCCACATTATAATGGAGTTTTTTCTTTTTATGTTCAAATTAGTCTAATCTGAGTGAATTTCAAAACAATTACACCTAAAAACTACAAATTATAATGGAGTTTTTTCTTTTTTGTTCAAATCTGAAATGTTGTGATATTGATAATCCCAATCCAGCCCCTCAGAAACCCTAACCTTTTGATTTGTCCTCCAAATGCAACTGAATTATCAGTAATTAACTCTACATAATCTGAAGGGGGCCTTGATGCTCAAAATCTTGAAAATTCGCAGGTAAACATGAAATATAAAACTTAATATATTGCAGAAATTCACACACAAAAAAAAACTATTTGAATGAGTATAAATATAAAAAAAAATAGAGAGAGAGAGAGTGGTGGGGTGACAGACAGAGGGTGAGCACACATAGCTTCAAGCATGTAGAAATGATTCATGCAAGAAAAACACCATTTGTGCTCACTCTCTTCTGTCACCTCCTTTACCCTTAACCAATTCGCGGCGTTCGTGATCGCTAAGCATCCTCTTCCAGGATTTGTACTCAAGAGAGAGAGAGATAGAGAAATAAGTAGAAACCCTAATAATTAATGGACAAAAAATCACAAATCTCTCGATTTTTTTTATTTTTATTTTGTATAATAACAGATCTCTCTCTCCAAAATAAAATAAAATAGCATAAGAAAAAATAGAAGGAACCCTAATAAATCTGAAAACCCTCGAAACAGTGAAACAAAGAGTGGGGAACTGTTCCATTAGTAAAAGGAACACTGCTTTTGATTTTGATGTGTGAAGAAGAGATAATGGGATTGCCCCATTTATATAGGAATGGGAAAGTTTTAACGGTGGAATAAATTTAGGTTTATCTTATTGTTATCCCTTTTGGGCCGCCTGCCTCTGGTCTGGACTGCACAATATTTTATTTGCAACTCCCAATATATATCAAAACACACAATACATTGATATGTGTGTTATTTTTGTTTTCCTTTTTAGTTTTCAATGCACCCAAAGGACAATTCGTTGATATCGTTGGACTGAAGGACCGATGGCTAAGACATACGATCAAAAAGTAAGTTTTGTATTATGCCGGTCTCATGATATGAGATCGTAGTCTATTCGGCCTAATAAGTTGATCCGTCTCTAATCCTCCTCATTCACCGAGTCCAAATAACCAGATTTAAAAGTGTACGGAATTATCAATGTGTGATATCATCCATAAAATATGGTTTAACGGGAATGGAATAACAAAGCGGCAACGAAACCAAATTTTTGACGATATCGACACCACAATTGAATTTGAAAACAACCATTGCAAATTATCTTTGACTACATCATGATTTTGTTGATGTTGGTTATGTCCTTCACGCCGCAGGTCCGTCGACATTCGCCAACGACGCGCTATTCACCAGCTGATAATTTTCTATCATATAACCCGAATAAGTTCCATTTTTTCAATTACACGAAATAATTTACTCTCGATTTTTGATTTTGCATGTATCGAGCCTAGGTTTCTATAAATATAAGGTTTTCACCTTTTTATGTTCATGTGTGATGGGGATGAAGTAGAGGGGAGCGAGGATAGGGCTACGGAGGAGGAAGAGGTTAGGGATGATGTGATGAAGAGATTGGGGTAAGGCTATAGAGACGTTTGGGGAGATATATGGGAAAGTAGTGAGTATGAAGTTGAGACAGATGGTGGAGTTGGAAAAAACAAACGATGCAGTTTACTAAAGGTTTGGAGGTTCAAAGGATGGAGTTTAGATTCCTGGATCTTGACTTCCTTAACTAATAGTCTTCTTATTCCAAATGTTGGTCTGAGCATTACTAAAGAGATCTATAAATATCTTGAAATGAACTTTTCCAATCAAACCATTGCTAAATTGATGTAATATATAATCTAGCTACAAAGCCTCAAAAAGGAGAGTCTTTCTATGAATCAATATCTTAACAAATTGAAAAAACTCTTTTGATTGCCTTGCTCCTGCTGGTCAATATATGTCTAAAAGAGATAGAATGATCCATATTATTAGTGGTTTAAGTGGTGAGTATGATTCTGTTATGGTCTAAGTTACATCTAGAATTGAACCTCATTATACCAGTGAGGTGAAAGCATTACTATTGATTTATGAATCTAGACTAGAGGCAAATAACTTGGCAATTGGAGTCAATACTAATGGCTCACAACCATATGTCAGTGCTGCTACTCAAGATAATTAAATGAGAGGTCAAAATTCTGGAAACAACTACAGAGATGGCTTTAGAGGTGGACATATAATAGAGGAGATTGAAATGGTAGAGGTTTTAGAGAAGGGAGGTATCAGTATAATAGAAATCCTTGTCAAGTTTGTGGTTTAGCCAGTCATACTACAGATAAATGTTGGCATAGGTTTGATCAAAACTTTGCTCCTCGACAACAATCCGAGTAGGGCCACTCTCAGAACAACAACATAAATCCCCTTCTTAACATGGCTCAACATGCTTCCTCGGCTGGTTAAGAGTATGGTGGAGACAACAACTGGTATCTTGATTCTGGATCAACCACACATCTTACTAATGAGCTTAACAATCTTAACATGGCATTTGAGATCATGGTTAGAACAAGCTTCAAATGGGAAATCCTTTCTCAAATAACTTTCTCTCAGTTTTAAACATTCATACTGCAAAATCTTTTACATGTTCCTTCTATAACTAGAAACTTACAAAGTGTCTCTTAATTTGCTCTTGACAATAATGTTTTTTTTTTAATCTCACCATTCTTATATTATTTTGTTAAGGGTCAAACCACTCAGATTATATTTTAAGGAAGGATTTTACACTTCAACCTTCAGACTACTCCAGATTCAAGTCATCTCCCTCATTTCTCATCCATCATCCTTCAACAAGTTTCATTAGTTTTCTGCTTTCATCGATACAAGTCCTAGTTTAGAATTATGGCATCAAAGGTTAGGACAAAATAGTTTTTATATTGTTGAGAAGCCTCCTTAGAGTTGTAATCTTTCTTATAAGAATAATAAATTTAACATATTGTGTGTTTCATGTTCTATCTCAAAAAGTCATAAACTACCTTTCAATTCTTATCTTTACATTTTGTTCATCTTGAGCTTATTCACACTAAATTATGGGGACCTGCCCCTGTCAAGTCTTCTAATGGATATAGTTATTATGTTAATTCCATTGATCATTGGACTAGCTATACTTGGATTTACCTGTTGAGAAATAAAACTGAAGTTCACAATGTATTTGTTCATTTCAAGAGCCTCGCTGAGAATCAATTCAACTTGAAAATCAAACTTTTTTTAAATTGATGGTGGCACTAAATACAATACCCTTAGCAAACTATTCCAAGCATCTGGAATAGCTCCCAAAATCTCCTACCCCTATACACCTCAACAAGATAAAATTGTTGAGATCAAACATAAACATATATTATAAATGGGAATTTCTATTTATCTCACTAAAAAACTCCCACTAGATTCTGGGATGGTGCCTTCATAACTACTGCTCACATCATAAATATTATACTGCCAAGATTATCTCTTATAAAACTCCTTTTGAGCTTTTGATAAAAAAAAATCCTTATTAAAACCTGATGAAGGTGTTTGGTTATCTTTGTTCTCATCACACAAGGTCTTAAAACAAACACAAATTAGGGTATAGGTCTCATCCAAGTGTATTTTTAAGGTACAATAGTCAATATAAAGGGTATAAAGTACTATTACCTTCTAGAAAGATCATCATCTCAAGACATGTCACATTTGATGAGAATGTATTCCCTATTGACAATGACTCCTACACATCTGATCCAATCATATCAAGTGAGAATCAATCCATTGACCATTTTTACTGATTTCTGAAAGTTCCTCTTGAGCACTCTAATCAAGGAAGGAATGAGCATGTCACTGATTCAAGTCACAAACCCTCTACTCCTCACACTTTTGCTCACATCAGCCACAACAACCAGTCATCTCATAGCCTTATTCACCACTCATTTTCTCCAACACTTCAACACAAAGAAAAGTTACTCCACTGTTATACATCTACATGTACTCCCACACATTAGTGATCATAGTACCAACATTGAAACTGGTTCTAGTGACGATGCTCAAGATGAAATAAAAGGGAATCAACATCCTATGATGACCAGATCTAAAGCAGGCATTTGCAAACACAAAGCTTATATGAGCATGTTTCAGGATAACGAGAAGCTTAGATCAGTTCATGATGCCCTTGACAGTGATTTGAACATGTGTATTTTTGTGTATATTTACATCTTGTTTTACATGTTGAGAATCTTTCATAATTTAATTCATTTCATATTTTTGTAGTTTGTTTCGTCTTCTTGTTTTTTGTATTTTTCACCATTTTCTAGGATATTTATGTTATTTTATTGTGTAGGACAAACTTGGTCAAAATAGGCCTAGACCGAGATCGGAAGATGATATGAGCCCAATAAATCCAATGAAATGGGTTTATGAGCCATTGATGTGAAAACAATGAGAAATGTCAACAAAGGTCGTCATTCACACAGTGTCGCCCCATGCACTCGCGTGTTGGATATAACAACTATAGTAAATTGAGCATAACTCTATGAATGAATGTTGAATAAACTTGAAAATTATATAATTGGAAACCTAATATATTTACATAGAACTTTTACTTTTACCACGGACCCTAATTCGAAAGTTTGTAATGGTAAAAATCAAGTGGAAGTGGAATCATCATGCTGAATTCCCAGATCTCGCATGTCTTAGTGTGTAGGTCATAACTCTCTCAATGAAATTTCAGTTAATATGATTCGAAGCTACATTTCATGTGAAGATGTCCTAATATGGTTTGGATGGTTCAGTCCTAAAAAATCCATCTAATATCGCGTGACGCGCACGCGACGCGCCCAACAGCTAGTCACCTCGGCCACCTACACATTTTTGGCCCAATTCTACCCTTTTGTGCCCTTTTATCCTCCTAGACTCCTATAAATAGAGTGATGTTTACCCACTTCCACTTCACAACTCTAGAAATATTTCCTTTGATTTATTTTTATAATTTTAGTTTCTTTTTCTCCCAAGTTTAGAGGATTTCCTTCTCTAAAAATTGCTTTTAGATCTAAGGTTCATTTTTTGTCATTTTGTTTCAAAATTAGAAATTTATTATTGTTGACAAGAAAGGAATGAAGACTCTAGGTTTAATATTAGAAATTTTTCCCTTTTCATTGTCTTTAATTTCTTTTTAATTGTTCTTTGCTTTGTTTAGTAATTCCCTAGTCTTTTCCAAACAAGATTGCGGAATTGTTGTTATGTGATAAACAAGGATCGAAGAATTGTATTGGATTTTTATTATATTTTCTTTATAATTTCCTTTATTGGTTTTCAAATTTATTTTTACTCGTTTTCTAGATCTAGTCTTTGTTTCTCGTTATTTTCTTTAAAGTACAGAACTTTGTGGTTATTTTGTTCTTTGGTTGTTAGATATGCTTTAAGTTTCATGTTTTATTGCTTAATCCAAGTATTTATTGTTTAATTTCATGTTTAGGGGTTGTAATTGCGTGATTGATTTTTTTGCTTGTTATTGGCTTGATTTCTTGCTATTTCTAATGTCTTTAGGCTAGATCTAGTTGGTATAGGGACTATATGAGTTTAGAACTATCAATTGGCAATTTATTGAGCAATTTATTATGCATATCTTGATTTGTATGGTTTTGTTTTGCAAAATTAATTTGGACAACTTTTACTTGTCTTTAGACGTTGATTGATACTAAAAGGAGATGTCAACATCAGATATAAAATCAAGTTGAGTTTGGGATTAATGAACCCAACTTATCCACATTAAATGCTCGATAAATTATCCGATTAGTCGTGCAGATGTGTCTATTGCCCTAGAGCCTTGTTTTCTTGTTTTCAAGCTTTAATTCTCGCCTTAGTAGTTATTAAAAACCAAACCCCTAACTTGGTGTTTTTATGTTTAGAATAGATTTTCTTTTCATTGTTTTCCATTTTATGTTGCAACCAAAAAAATAGTATTCCGATTATCCTTCCCCGAAAGATCACAGTTCGAGAAGAACTCACCAGACTATGATCGATCTCGTCTTATTGTAGGGGATATTCTAAAACTTCTCTATCTTAAAAGAGTAATGTGCGAATTGACCGACTAGGTGACCAGATCAATGACCATATCACCTTTACAAAGATATTTTCCCCTTTCCAAAAGGTTTTTGTCTCTACCCTACTTTTCATTTTCAATGATTAGAAGAAAAAAAGTAAAGATAAATTGAAATTGTAAAATAACGACAATTGTGAACAATTCTTTTTTTTGGCTAAACTACATCTATTGAGAAATGAAGGAGGTAGTGTGTGTGTGTGTGTGTGTGTGTGTATATATATCAAATTAAAACTCATCATAAGAAATATAAATAATGTTAAAAAGAAGCAGTTAATTAAATCGCCTTTTGAGCATAATAAGGGTAAAACAAATCTAAAAAAAAATGATCAAAACAAAATTTCAGTTCGGTTCATTTTTCTACACAGTGAGTTAATTTTTTATTTTAATTTTTCAAAAAAAAAACAAACTATTTTTCAGTTTGGTTTGGTTTTCTTGAAGTAGGATACTGATATAACCAATGTGAATGAAATTGTAGTTATTTCATACAATTACAAACAACACTAAAACCTTTATCTCTCTTTTTCATATTTGTTTGTTTTTTCTTGCCCATCCCCTCTTCTTCTCTATCAAATTTGTTTATGCCACAATCTCTCAAATACATCACTTGCTCTTTCCACCATAAATATAGAAGTAATTGTACAACATCATTGACTCATCATCCTCCACCTTAATGTATCTGACAATCTCGACTCAACTTGACTCTTTTCCCTGACGCTTGGCCTCTCACTTTGTTTCATGTCAAACTCTTTCCAATAGCTGCTTGACATTTTCTTTGGATGACTCATCGAAGCTATGAAAGCTTAGGTCACTTCAAAATCATGTATTTTCTTGTGGATTTGAAAATGATATTTTATTGCTAGAATTAGTTTCTTAAATATATGGATCTTGAAAATTATTTATTTATTATAATTTTTTTTCTGGTTGTAAGGCTAGCTACCATTCATCTTCTTGTGTATTATTAAAGAATGAAAATGCTAATGAGTTAAAGCAAGAAATATAAAAGGCCGAAAAGATTTTATTTCAATTGCTTGATCATAATAACAACTGAATATCCATCATCTATTTACACAACTCAATTAAATGATCTAGAGTCAGGGCTAACATCACTCTGGTACACTGATGATGACATGTTTGTAATATTCTTCTGCTTTCATAGCCGTTGCATCTTGCACTTATTCGCATCTAGCAGCCATCACCATGCATGTTGCGCTTCTGATGGCCATCAACTTTGTCCTTCTTACTCATGTCCTTTCATACCCTCCCAACCCCCAACCCAAACCCCCACAATTCGAAGTTGGTTGGAAATTTGATCAATAATTGATTTCTCAACCGACTGAAGAATTCTCTAGAA
Source organism: Phtheirospermum japonicum (assembly GCA_014905375.1). Lineage (NCBI taxonomy): Eukaryota > Viridiplantae > Streptophyta > Magnoliopsida > Lamiales > Orobanchaceae > Phtheirospermum > Phtheirospermum japonicum. Next base: position 1,016,419 of record BMAC01000242.1, read on the forward strand.
AGTGGCTTGGTGAAGATGTCAGTTGCTTGATCCAAAGAAAGGACAAACTTTACTTTCACAAATTTATTGATGACCTCCAATATAGTTTAAGTCCACCTCAAAGTATTTTACTTTTAGATGATTAATAGGATTCTTGGCTAAATCAATGTCACTTTGATTGTCAAGCCAAGTTACATTAGTGTGAGGTGAAGAGATATGAAGTTCTTAAAATAAAGAAAATACCCATAAGGTTACGCATATGACATGAGCAAGACTGATATACTCAGCCTCTGTACTTGATCTTGACACAACATTCTATTTCTCAGAGCTCGAAGAGATATGGTCATGTCCCATATAAATGAAAAATCCAGAAGTAGATAAATAAAGACCCTGGGGTTGAGTGGTTTAGAATACGTAAACTTCTATCTAAGATCAATAGTGCCTATTAGGTACCTCATGATTCTCTTTATAGCTTTCCGGTGCTTGTCCAAAGGATTCTGCATAAACTGACTTACTTTACTGACACTATAACTGATCTCAAGCATGGGAAAAGTATCATAGTTAAGACCTCCAACAATACTTCTTTAAAGATTAACAACCTAAATTGGATGTCCGTCAAACTTAGACAACAAAAGGCTGGAGATCATTGCAGAATATATATCCTTTGCTAACTTCATACTAACTTTGAATAAAAGCTCTTTAATGTACTTCTTATGATTTAATAAGTTTCTAGTAGTTATATGTTGAAATTCAATACCAAGAAAGTTACTAAGAATGCAAAGATCTTTGAGAAGAAAATGTTGCTTCAGCTGGTTGATAAGGAATGTGATCTCTGAGTTATTACTTATAATAACAACAATATCATGTACATATGCATAATGAAAGTTATATATTGAGGGGTATGTTTATAAAATATGGAAATTCCATCTTTAGAAATTAGAAAACCAAGAGATCGCAGAATATGTCCTAGCTTATAGACCTAGCTGTGGATGTTTATTTCAGTACATAGAGGGACTTAGAGCCTCAAGATAAGTATATGATCCTTGTGTAACTCAAAACCTGGTAGCTGCTCTATGTATATGCCAGTCTCTAATTCCCTATGAAAGAAATGTATTGTTCTCTAATTCAAAACCAATCTCTAGACATGGCTAAAGAAAGAATAATCCTAACACTGCTAGGATTAACCACTGAAGTAAAAGTTTCTTTATAGTAAAAACCTAGTGTTTGAGTGTATCCTTTAATTACCATAATGGTTTTGTACTTGGCTAATGAACCATTTGCATTCTTCTTAGTCTTGTATATCCATTTACAACCAATTAATAAATTTCTAGAATAAAATGAACATAAAATCCAAGTTTATTTATGATCAATGCATCAAACCACACCTGCATAACCTGTTTCTATTGTTGTATACAAAGAGCCTCTTTATAGTTCTTTATTTTCTACAAAATAGTCAATTCAGTAAAAAAAAAAAAAACTCAGCAGAATAACTCCTTATTTTGATCCAGTGATCATGCGATGCCCCTGCATTGGTCTGAGTTAGATAAACAATAGCTGGATCAACTATGTAACTTTGCTCAATAGGTAAATCAATTGTCATGCATGATGAGAATGTGCATGTGATGTTTGAGATAAATTAGTTGTTATGAGTTGGTAGGTGATGCATGAGAAGGATATGAGTAGGAGTGTGGGATAGGAGTAGGAGAGTTTAAATTGATAGTGTCATTGGAGATTGTTAAGCATCCTGGTGAGGGTTAAGAGATGTATCAGGAATGGGGATATTTACAGAAGAGTGAGTGAACAAAGGAGAGAAATGTATGGACTGGTGTGAGGAGAGTAGGATGTGATGGTATGATGATTATTTGGATAAAGTACTAGAGGTTTTCGGAAAGGGAAAATGTCTTCTTCAAAAGTGACATGTCTAATGATGATGATTCACTTATTCGATAACATAACCCTCTAACCTTTGCATTGAGAATTATAACTTATAAAGACTGTAAAAACAATTTTAAGTTATATTTTGTGTTTATTACGAGGTTTTATATAAGGAAAGCACATGAATCTAAAAGCTTTGAGGAACTGATAGTCAGGTGAATGTTTGTGAGAGAATCAAGATGGATTTTATAGTTGAGAATTTTGGAAGGATTTTTGTTTATAAGGTAAATTGCATTAATGACACCATCATTCTAATACAATTAAGGTATTTTAGAATGATCAATGAGGGAGAGAGAAACTTTGATTGTATGTTTATGTTTCCATCTAAAAGGTTATCTTGCTTAGGTGTGTATGTAATTATTGCTTAGGTTATTTTAGAAAGATTATCATTTGATCATTATGAAATGAAGATGCAATAAACTTTTCACCACCATCACTTTTTATACATTTGATCTATCTATTGTGTTGTATGGCTGCCAATTAGAGTGAGATGGATGAAGTCTTGTTTAGTATCAATTTTTTTATTTCAAATGATATAACCAAGTATATCTAGTAGCTTGATCAATAAAGCTAACATAATATATAAAAAAAATTGTGATATTTGATAAGACTAGGTACTCATAAGTCTGCACGAATAATGTCAAAAGGTGCATAACTTTATTTGTAGAATCTAAGAAAGTACGTTTTGTGAAACTTGGATCTCATACATGAGTGACACAAAGACTGAGTTTTATTCATATCAAATGAAGTGTTACAATTCTACAAAGTTTTTCTATCAACATCATATGAGGGGTTACCTAGCCGATCAACATCAAGGGGTAGAGATATATAATGGTTTGGATAAATTTGCTTACTCTAATTAGCATTAGTATAATGCATATGCAAATTACAAAAAAAATTTATTTTTGATCCATTTATATTGACCACATTCCATAAAAGATACGTGATATTGACCATCATCAAATAATGTCTATTGAGTTGGTAAACTCATCAAAAAATATTCAAAAAAAATTTGATCGGGCTTTTTTTGCTGACGGGGCATGATTCAATACTTTTTTAGCATATTTATTTAAATTTAAACATTAAGTTGAAGACAAAAAACTGAAAAAAGTTGTTTTGGCCTATTATAATGGCCATATTTAAGAAGAGTATGTGACATTGGCCATCATCAAATCACGTCTGCTAAGTTGGCCAATTTATCAAAAAAAGATCCAAAAAAAGCTTGATCGGTGGTTTATTAATTAAAATTAAAGGAAAAAATAAAAGAAAAACAGAAACGAAAAGAAAAGAGGGAGAAAAATATATTTTTGTCTTCAATTTAATGATTATAAATATAAATAATTGATAGAAAATATTGAATTACGGCACGTCAAAAAAAAAAAAAAAAAAAAACCTCGATAAAGCTTTTTCTTTTTTTGAACTTTTTTTTATGTATCGGCCAACTTCATATATGTGGTTTGATGATAATTAATGTCACTTACCTTTTTTGGAATGTGGCAATATAATGGAACAAAATGAATTTTTTCCCAAGTTTTTTTTCTTCAATTTAATGTTTATAATTAAAGTAAAATGATATGAAAATATTAAATCACACCATGTTAGAAAAAAAGTTTGATCGGGCTTTTTTAGGACCTTTTTTTAATGAATTAACCAACTTAGCAGAAGTTATTTGATAATAACTAATATCATGCATATGTTTTTAAATGTGGCGAATATACTTGATGAAAAATAAAATTGTTCATGCAAATTACCATTCATACAAATTATAATTCTTCAATATAAAATTTATAAATATTTAATTATATCGCATTGTACGAACATTAATATTGGTTTTTTTATTCATAAAACTTGTTTTAGCAAATAAAAGTTAGTTTCACAGTAATTGTTATTCTATATTTTCAAAAGTGCGGCACTCTTATCAAGCCAAACTAACGGATCATCCATTAGGCCTAAAATTTTCATACCAATATATCATAGTACAAAAGTCAATACATTATAATAAAAAACTGATACATCTAGTGCGCCAATAGCATCATAGTATAAAAATCAACACATCATAGCACGAGTCAGAGATTTATGAAAAATCAATATTTTGCCATTACAAAAATTAATGCATTACAATATCGGCGTCAGATGGCCTAACGGGTCATGACCCGTCAATCTGACCTAACACAAGTGTTTGTCAAATTATAAAGTATACAGGAAAATAAGTAGTCTTGGCATTGATAAAATATGTTACAAAGTATTTTGAAAAGGCAAACACTTGTGTTAGGCTAAATTGACGGGTTATGACCCGTTAGGTCATCTGACCAAATTTTTATAATGTATTGGTGTTTGTATTATGATGTATTTATTTTTATACTCAAAAGTATTGATTTTTTCATAAATCTCTAATACATGCTATGATATATTGGTTTTTTATAATATGATGTATTCGGTACTATGATATATTAATTATTCAGTATAATGTATTGATAATGTATTTGGTATAAAATTTTGAGCTAACGAATTATCCATTAGTTCGAGTGCTGTCCTTTAATAAAGATACTTTAATCACGTGCATTAATTCTTTAAATTTTTGTGAAGAATGCAACATAACAAGTATTGTGAAATATAGAGGATTGATAATTTATTATAATGACAATAATACTCTTTGCGTTTCATAAAAATAGTCCAATATTCTATTTTTGTCCGTCCCATAAAAAATAGTCCAGTTTACGCATATTTAACATATCATTAAATTTTTATTTCTAATCATATCCTCAATTAATATTTTTGAAATACTAGTTTTTTAACATGGTAAATTGAAAACTAATTATTACAATGTAAAATCTTATTATTCCAATAATAAATATACCCAACACCGATTTTAAGAGTATTAATTGATATTAATAAATTTAAGAAGGGTAT